>DWLS01007243.1:0-10904 GCA_018246255.1 Pachliopta kotzebuea | reverse complement strand
ACACACATACCCCCATACAAACACATACTCACATACACACATATTCGCAAACACAGATACACAGACACATACATACATACAGATACATCCTCACGCATACTTACATACATACCCACACTCACATACTCTCATACACATATCCACATACATACACACAGATACATACATACACATACACTTGACAAAATCAATGAATCCAAAATTGACAAACAAAAATTCCACTCACCCACACCAGCGCCGGCCAAGTATAAGGAAGCGGGGCAGCCCAACCCACCGGCACCTACTACTAGTACCTTAGCTGAGCACAGCTTCTCCTGACCCCGCACTCCTATATCGGGTAGTAGTATTTGTCTACTGTATCTGTAAGGTACATGACGAGGGCAATGTGGTGATGTGTATACCATCTTAAGTAGTTCCACGTTATGGGCAAGCGTATCACTTACCATCAGGTCAACATTTTGATCGTCTCATAAAGAAAAAGAATCATCAGATTTTAGATGAAGAGATGAGAGCAGTTTTTTTTGAGGTCAAACATAGCCTATAGCTAATATCTCTTAAACTGTGATTGACGAGTATACTCATCATGGAGGAGTTGGAAACATTTTAGTAGAACTCCATCATCTTCATCCGATATCTTACCAGCTGTGATTGACGAATATACCTTTTTTAAATCTAATATTTGTTGAGGCTCTATAAACATATCAGCTTCATCGGTACTTCCAAACTTCTCAGCTCAACGGACTAGTCAAAAAACTTATAAGAATACCAGCTCCTTATGATAACAGCTCCTGCAGCCAACAATCTGACCATTGTGCACAGAGCCTAAGTCACCAAAAAATCCTCTCAAACCGTCATTCCGGACACACTCCAACACATGAAGGTCTTCAGTCTTACACCCATCACAGTGGTGATGGTGTAAAACTCATCGTATATAGAAACTTGTTCATAGAAATGTTTCTGGATCGAAGACTAAGATGAATATACTTGTCATGATCTGATTTTGGAGACACAAAACTGTGCAGTTTTAAATGCACCCTCATTCAGAGTCAACCGGTTAGTGACCATTTGACTATCCTTATTTAAACAACAATGTCCCTCCATCTGTCAACAATTTTCAATGCCGAGAACTACAAGGTGTAGGAGGAGGTGCTGAACATTCGTCATACAGACAGATCTCACTTAGATGTGATCAGAGCCATTGGAATTTTGTTGGTATGTGGACTGGTTTCCAAGTTGTGGGTGCACAAAATTTCACAATTTTGTATGAGCCACTTATATTATTTAATTATTAATAATTAAACCAACCTCTCTATTGCCCATTTTGGCAGCTTATCACCGTAGTGAACGCTGACACCGTTATTTTCATTCTGTTGGTACTGTGTAGTACTCTGCTGGATATGAAAATAAATTTAAGCACATATAAAGTTATTGGTAACATTTGAATTTATATTTGCATTTATTTACTTTCTTTAAAATTCACCTTCTCTACACAATAAAGGACCCAAGCCAACCTCTCTCGCTAATCTACATGAGAGGCCCTTGCTTCCTACAAACCTGTATTAGGCAAGCGTGGATGAAGAGGACCAAAATCACTCCACTATTGGGGCAGGCCTATGTCCAGCAGGAGACGTCTATCGGCTGACAAAGATTTACTTTCTCTATTGTATTAACAGAGTTCAATACTGGTAGTTATAAGACTATGTTTTTATAAATAAATTAGTTGCTCTCTCTTTAATCATCCATACCAGTCCCTTGAGCGTCCTTTTGTATGTTTTAGTACTTTTAAATTGAAAATAAATGAACAACTAATCTGGACTGGAATAGCTTCACAAAGAGGACGACAGAAGTGTGAGAATATTAACATAAATATTGTGTCTAGGTTGACCTTAATGTATTAAGTTTTATTCATTATAATGTTAAAATTAAAAAGGTCTACATAAAGGCGATAATAATAATTGTAGCTTAAAACAATTGACCTCAATAAATATTAATTAACGCTGTTTTATACTAATTTATTTTACATTAATAACTAAAATTGATGTTTTGTATTGCTATTTAATCTATTTATAAGGAAAATGTTACTTCAAAGATAATTACCGGTAGCCAATTTCTTTTCATTTCAAACAATTCGCTCTCTTTCTCTTCCAAAGTTTTGCGCAATGCGCTTATTTCTTTTTCTAACATTTCTATTTGATCCATCTTGTTTACTTTTATGTTATATAATAAAACACTTATTTCAGAGTTTTAATTATTTAAATAATTTAGCTTAAAAAATATACACTAAAAACAAAATTTTGACAGTTGTCAATTGTATTCTCTAATTTCTTTTAAGTATTTAGTTTTAAGACAATGTATTAAATTCTTAGAGCCTTAACTAAAACAAAATTTATTCATAATGTTTAATTTAAATTACATAGTTATTGTAATGGTCAATTAAAAGTGGTTATTTACATAATATTATTTCTAAAATAAGTGAGAATTGTAGTACATATTTTTCTGCCTGTTTTCACTACTTTATTTTCTAAAGAAACAATGTCAGTAGTGAATTTATTATTAACGTCTGCACTAAATTATAATATTAATTAATAATAACCGGCAAAGCTAATATCAGTATTTCAGTCACAATTAAATTATTGTATATTCTTTGAATGATACAATCTGTCAGAACAGTTCATACTTAATAACTGTTCAAGTTTATACAAGTTCATAGTCGGTTCACGGCGATAAGTTTAAATAAATTTTCTAGAAAATCTGCACAATAAAAGATTAAGTCTGAACAACGTTTCAAATATAGGTGAGTATAACAACCGCTTAAAAATTCCCAAATAACATAAATAGTAATTTTACGTAGTCTTAATGTTCATACTGTTTTCGGCACAATTTCGTACCATTTGTTGTTTTATAGTACATTGCTATTTAGTTGCCAATTTCTTGTCTTCATATTGCTATAATAATATTCGTCTATACTATGCATTAAAAAGTGTTATTTCCTCATTTTCTATACACTTCTTTTGTTATCCCGTCATTTTTATTTTTACTCTTATGTTTGGTCTAATTGTGTGTAAAGGTTGATCTTTTATTCTCTCTTTTTTAAATCTAATTTCTGTTGAGGCTGTATAAACATGTCAGTTTCATGGGTACTTTCAAATTTCTCCACTCAAGGGACAAGTCAACAAAAATATTTCACTCAAAATCACAATTTTTTTATGTTCAATAATAAACCACAAATCAGTTTTCCAGTAGTGAAAATCTATCAGATGACGATGATTATGATATTTATTACTGTAATTTTTAGAATATCATAATGCCGCAGCTCCGTCACAAGACACCTTTTAGTGGAAAAGCCAAGAAACAACAACTACAGGCAAAGAAAAATAAGAACCTTCTACTGACCCGTAAGTGATTTTTTCATCATGAGGCATTTTTTTTTTATTAATTCTGCTTTTCCCTGATATTATTGTTCAGGGGTTTTTTAACTTATATTTACATCATTTAATACTTATGCTATCTTATCATTTACTATAATAAACCTGTACATACACCTATGTGTACATAGTCAGATTTAAATATTCTTATTTCAATTATTTACTATAGTACATATCTTTTGACAATACATTAACTTGAACATGAACTTGAACTTATTTATAACTAATTTACATTTTATTAACTCGTTTAAAGCATCGGTATGTAGATCATGAGGCATTAATAAGAATTATATTTCTTGGTTAAAGTTCTTAGAAAAAGCGAGGCAGATGATGCTGTTCCTAGTTCAGTCTATGTAGATACCACCGCAGCTGACAAACAGTACTGTGCCAACATCTCTGTGTTTCGGTTTAAAGGGTGTTGTATGCTAGTGTAATTACTGTAGTAATGAGACTTCACATCTCAAATCTTAACACGATGAGCACAATGTGGTGCTGTTTTTACCATCTCAAGCAGAGGCATTTTATTAAGGGCGAGCAATATCACTTACAATCAGGTGAATGCATTACTATCTCCACGTTGGTGAAAAAAAATCTCATATTATTTTAGTCTTAATGAAAAAGCTGTTCATATACTGTAAATCCTTTTTCGTCACTTATTTTAATCAAAATGTATTAAGGTTATTGCTTGAATGTCTCGCACCATTGCATATGTACAAGGGTCCAACAGAAAACCAGCGCTACTGCTAATTGCGGAAGTATTGCTGAGTTGTATCCTATTCAGCTACCTACTGCTATTATTAATTTTTCATGTATTTTTTTTTTTTGTTTTTTCTTTAATGTTCATATTTGTAGTGCTATTTATGTGTATTTTTAGGCAAACTGAAATAAATATTTTCTTTCTTTCTAAACTAGGAGGCCGCTTCCGAAAAAGAAGATAGAGGATAGTATTAATGACACCTTTGATGTAGGCGCGGGAGAAAAATATAGATCCTGATTGAAACAAAATGATAGTTTTCAATCGTTTTATTAGCATTATTTACACTTCATCGTGTTAAATACAGCTAAATAAACGATAGTTTCTTAAAAAAATATGCTACTTTACTAAAAAATACCCAGCATTGAAACATAGAATCAAAAACAGCCGATGCTCGGTGTCAATGATCACATGGCCCGTGCCCCTATGGAATAAGGTTCAAATTGAAACCAAATACATCTCGAGGTAGATTTGTGCGACCGCTAACTACCAGCGAGATTTTGATTTTGTGTTTTATTGCTGAGTTTTTTATTTAATAAAGTAATGTATTTTTTATGAGAATATCCTTTCATTTAACTGTACTAACATGATAGTGCGTAAATAATGCTAATAAAACGTTTTTAAAATATATATATTTTTTAATCATGATAGATTTTTTCCCTGTGCCAGCACCAAAGCTGTCATTAGTACTACAAGAGGCCCATACAAAATTGTGTAACTTTGTGCAGCCACAACTCGACAACCCGACCACATACCAACAAAACTCCAACGGCTCTGATCTTATCTAAGCGAGATCTCTCTGTATGACAAATGTTCAGCGCCAGCTTCTACACCTTGTAGTTCTACAGATTGAAAATTGTTGACAGACAGATGCACATTGTCGTTTAAATAACTACTAATACACAGTATTCTTCATCTCCAGATTATCCACATTTAACTTTTGAGTAATAATAATGTTTCAAGTCAACATGAATCCATTTATTCTGCAACTATGTCTATTAAATCAATTGTAATGCATCAAATCATTCCGAGTTACCATCAGATTCATCTGTTTATTACCAGAGTATTCTTTGTTGCCTCATGTCATCTGTCCCCTGATAAATTAATAACATTTCGGTTGACTGCTTGGCTTTATAAGACACTTAACTGACAGTGTCTCATCAACTCTTTGTGTCCTGAAAAATGTGAGGGAAGAATAAGTCATAAATTTAAAGGAAAAAGTAGTTCATTGATTTCTTATCTTTACAGAATCTACAAGTTCCAACGCTTATGATGTGGTCTCTGTTAATTATCAGCCGAATAGAGCACAGGGTCGTGGAGATGCCAACCGTTATGCACTCAAGTTTTACCGAGAGACAGATGAGGAGTTGAAGATGAAGAAGGAGGATGCTTTGTATGTATATGTATATATATATATATATTCTTTTAGAATGGAAAATGAGGTGGTTAAAGAATTCTTAATGATCATTCTCAGTTTACTCCATGTCCTCAAATGTCAATATTGCATGGTGATGGCAGAATTAATGCAATAATTTCTTTTCTAGAAAAGCATTGAATCCTGTAACAGAGGAGGAGATGGAAGTGGACCCATCAGATTACTTCCCATCGGATATATCATTCCCTAAACGACCACAGTGGGACTTCAACATGACTGTGGCCCAGTTGGATGCACAGGAGCAGAAGTATTTCAGGGTATGTGGTGACCAGTTTTATGTACCATCAGTGTAGGACGGTATTGTGTGGTATACTTTTCACAAAATTAAATCCAGCAGCCAGTGTCCATGAGTTGAGGTGATGATCATGACGGAGACGATGGTAATGGAGACGACGGTGTTAATGAAATACTTGCGGACTTTTAAAAAATATGATAGTAGAACAAAAATTAATTGCGGACTTTATCAACTCTTGCAATTTTGATGTTTAAGGAGTATGTAAACCAGCTCCAAGCGTCTGAGCACTGGAAGGACATGTCATATTTCGAACTGAACCTAGAGACCTGGAGGCAGCTTTGGAGGGTCCTGGAGATGTGTGATGTGTTGCTGTTGATCGTGGATGTCAGGTTTGCGGTTAGTGTCTTTATGTATTGTTATAATATCTATATATGTATTTAAGGAGAGTGAGTGCGAGAGAGATAGTGAGTGAATACGTGATACAGAGTCTGAGAGCGACAGAGATAGAGTCTGAATGAGTGCCGGAGAGAGAGCATGTGTGTGTGCGAGAGAAAAAATTAAAGAGTCGTAGCCATTGATTTACCACACTGGCCAAGTGTGAGTTGATAGTTTTTTTTATTTAACTCTTTTATTCCTCGGACTATGGTCGGAGACCTTGTTTGCTTATAAAATATTATTTGTTTTTATTTTTATCAAATATTTTTTATCAAATAATCGCAAAGCTGATAAATGTACATTGTTACTTGCTAATTATTTTTATTTCTTTTAACAGCATCTCATGTAATCCTTTCCATAAATTTTAAAAGTACTTCTTTATTATGCGACATTATTATTTCGCTTAGATTCTCTTTACTTATCTTCTTGTTCATTCTCATCTCTATATCTGTCCTATCCCTTGAATACTTTGGACAATCTATAAGAAGGTGCATAATACTTTCTTCGACGTTAGTATCACAAACACAATCGGTAACGAGACTTAACAGTATACGTTTCCAGGCGACGAGCGCAATTTACTTGTGATAGGTTTACTGCCGGAGATGGTCTGGGTAGTTACTACCGCAGCCCATATTCCTACCGCCAAATAGTAATGTTCAAACATTACTGTGTTATGAAGGGTGCTGTATGCTAGTGAAATTACTGCGGTAACGAGAGTTAACACTATACGTTTCCTGGCGACGAGCGCAATTTACTTGTTATCACAATTTACTGGTGATTGGTTATCTGTCCTTTCTGTATCTGTCCTATCCCTTGAATACTTTGGACAATTTATAAGGTGTATAATACTTTCTTCAACGTTAGGATCACAAGTACAAGACGGAACGTTTTTGCATTTAAATTTGTATAGATATTGGCCAAAGCCCCTATGTCCAGTTAAAGCCTGAACAATTAGCGGATTTAACTTCATACTTTTTAACAGTGCATATGCTTTGTCGGTGTTGGAAAGAAATACTTTTGTTACCGTCGCTGTATTGCTTTGTGTGTATCTATCACTCCAATTGTTACGAGTTTGTAATCTAAGTGTGTGTTTTATGTAAGCGATGGTGATGAGTCAATGGCTGTAACATATGCTCATAAGCTGTTGATTCTAGAACATGTCGGATATCGCATGATGTTTACTGGCCTGATTCTCCTTGTCGAGGAATGCCCTGAGTCCTGGCAACAGGAAACTTTAAAGGAGGTTGCAGAGGACAAGTTCACTTTCTTGCTTGTCTTCAAAGCCCAGTGACTTTTAAGATGGAAGTCCTTTGACTCCGCAATCATACTTTCCTTGTAATTAGGATCTTGGATTAGTTTCAACTATCATTTGAAATTGAGTGTTGTTAAAAAATCTTTTTCCAGGGTATGATGTTCCCGCCGTCTCTGTACGAGTATGTGGTGAAAGACCAAAAGAAGGATATGATCTTAGTGTTGAACAAGATCGATTTAGTGCCAGCATCGCTTGTTGCCGGTTGGAAAGACTACCTCACGACCAGGTGTCCAGGGTTAAAGGTGGTTTATTTCACATCATGTCCAGGATATAATTTGAGAGGCGCAAGCAGTGATAAAGCTGGTGAGTAATAATAGTTAACTGTGGTGATTGAAATTACTTCAGTAATGATACTTGACAATGTGGAAGCGTATCACTTACCATCAGGTGAACATTTTCCTCATCCCATCTCAATGATTAAAAAAAGGTCCCATCTGATCTATCAAACTGGAACACAATGATGATATTTACCACCAGTTTTTTGAATGTGACAACTGACACTTGGCCATTCTCCGAGTTCTAGCTGAGGGAATACAAATTTGAATATTGTATGATTGTTTATACTGAGAATAGTATGGGTATAAGGGGTACATCAACTCACGTGGGCACGACTCACTCAAGCCAACTTCTCCTGCTCATGGTGTACCCTACTTACTCATCAGAAAACGAACTCCTGGCTTCCCACTAACCTGCAAATAACCTGCGTGGTGGGAGATAGCTTAAAATCCCCCTACTATTGTGCGAGGCCTATGTCCAGCAGTGAATGTGTATCAGTTGATGATGAAAGAAGTCTGTTATATCAGAGTTGTTATGGTGTCATCAGGTCTTCAAGTGAGGAGGCGCAAGGGCCGGCAGCGAATGTGCGCTGAAGGCGCGACGAAGCTTCTCGAGGCCTGCAAGGAGATCGTCAACGGGCAGGTGGACCTTGCATCATGGGAAAAAAAGATTGCCGAAGAAACAAATATTGAGTTCGATGATGATGATGAGACGGAAGTTGGTAAGTGCTTGATGTTACTTGTAGTCAACGGGATGAGTGAGACTGGACCAGTCTCTATATAGTATCCCTATAGCCCCGTCCCGCTCTACTCCACCGCCGTATACGAGCTACGCGCGCACTGCACACCATACATACTAGTCTCCATACTATATCTGTTCCACTCTAAATATATGAACTAGAGAGAGAGGTTAAATGAAACGCGTCTCTGTATAGCATACCTATAAGCTCCGTCCCGCTCTAATCCGCCGCCGTAAACGAACTGCGCGCGCACTGCACACCATACATACCAGTCTCCATACTATATCTCTCTCTCACTCTCAATATATGAACTAGAGAGAGATAAAAACATTGATATCTGTACTACATGATTTTACTCTGCTCTTTCGTTCTCTCATACTACAATCAATGAGGAAATTGTCAATTAATCAAACGATTATGCCATCTGTTTCTGTTTACCTCTTCCATAGTATACTCATCTCATGTGTACTTGTTAAAGAATTTATGAAAAAAAAAAAGAGAGAGAGGGTAAGTTTATATTCTACGGTACATTATTGTAATTTTCTCTCACATTTGTTCTTTCCACTGTCTAATGGCTAATTATTTGATCAATCTTCTTCTCCTCTCTTCTCACACTTTGTCCTCTCTCTTTTTCCTATGTCATCTCATTTTCCCTCTCACTCTTCATCTCAATCTTTCTCTCTACCTCTCTTTCTCTCTCTACCACAACAGTATATTGAACTCGGACTATGGACTCATATTGTTTTCTTTGTCATATTTCACTCCAATAGGTATACGAATTTTATCTCGACCTTCATCAGTTCTCGAGAGAACCTGACTGTATACACAGCACCAACACCTCATCAGCTCAAGGCATATTACCCTAGTAATTCAGTAGCTGCAAGACACCATCAGTCTACAATTTTGGTTCAGATGGTGACCATTATGATGAACTTCCAGGTGAAACGATATTAGAGAAGGCGGACACAACATATTTCAGCCACGAGAAGTACAAGAACGGTGTGCTGACCATAGGCTGCGTGGGCCAGCCCAACGTTGGCAAGTCCTCGCTCATGAACGCCATCATGGGGAGGAAGGTGGTCTCCGTCTCCAAGACACCGGGCCACACCAAGCACTTCCAAACGATCTACCTCACACAGCAGGTAATGAAGTCATCACCAACCGTCAAAGGTAATCTTGACTCAGGTCCTCTATGATAGTCATCGGTTTCTGAATCCTCGTCTCCTTCCAGGTCCGTCTCTGCGACTGTCCAGGCCTCGTGTTTCCGTCCAAGGTCCCACGGCCCATTCAGATACTCATGGGCTCTTATCCAATTGCCCAGTTGAGGGAACCGTACACGACTGTAAGGTGAGCAACCAAAATCCAACCTTCTCCGGAGTCAGTGTTTGTAAAATGGAAGTTCCTGTTCAATCTGGTACGGAGTTGGTTTTATCTGGTGAATACTGTTCAGGTATTTGGCTGAGAGGCTGGACCTGCCCAGGCTCCTGCGCATCGACCATCCAGACAACGATGACACATGGTCACCGAGGGACATCTGCGATGGATGGGCCAAGAAGCGTGGTTACCTCACCGCTAAGGCTGCAAGGTATGTTTAACCTTTCACCATCAAGATAATCACCTGATTATAAGTGACTTGCCTCCACATGTATATAATTAGTTAACTATTTTATTACCACGGTAATTTATATACTATTAGTGGTAACTGCCACTTTTATCATCATCTCTGTGTTACCAATGTTTGGTCTGGAGTAATTCATATCTGTCACTTAATATCACGTGATAATGAGTGTTACTTTTTTTATCGAAACTTCAGTTATACGTAGTGGCAGTCTGTATTATTATTTGAAAGGGTACTGATTACTGCGGTAACGAGATTATTTATGTCGTAACAAAGAGTATTGTGTAATAACCGGACTGTCTAGTTACTAGCAGTGAACAAACAGTAACATTTAAACTTTACCGTGTTGCAATATGAAGGCTGTTCTTATTGAAATTACTGCGGTAACGAGACTTATTATATGTCTCAACGCGGGCGCAATGTGATGCTGTATACACAATCTTAACCAGCGCTTATAGAACTAACTTGCAGCGATTTAACATGGTTGGAAAATACTTGAAGTATTAAATACTATGTAATATTTATTTAATATACATTTCTGTTTATTATTTCATCTGTGGCAGATGGATCAGATGGACAAGGCGGCCAACAGCCAGACGGAAAATACTTGAAGTATTAAATACTATGTAATATTTATTTAATATACATTTCTGTTTATTATTTCATCTGTGGCAG
>DWLS01007242.1:0-10906 GCA_018246255.1 Pachliopta kotzebuea | reverse complement strand
TTACATACGAATAAATAATTTTTTATACCGACTTTTAATGGTTTCATTATCTTCTTAATCTTTTAAAAATATTTGCGGTGCGTCACTTACAAAACAAAAAAACGTGTGTAAGTTTTTCTAAAAACTCCCGTTATATGAAATTTATGTTTTTATACAATGAATATAAATGAATTCATGAATTTTATACTTATAGTTCAACTCCCTTTAAAAATGAACGCTTTTTACATAAAAACAATAGAATTTTACATAACTCATATGAATGTTCACATGACACATGCAAAAATATTTAATAAAATTAATTGTCGGTCTGTCTGTTTCTAATGAGTAGTTAATTAAAGATAGACGGCATAAATCATGATACATTTATTTAAAATAATGAACAGGGTTCCGCGTAAAAATGTAAACACTGTAATTATAAAAAAGTTCTATTACTATAGTTCACTTAATTAATTGGCCAAATAGCTAAAATTTCTTACAAACCTTGAAGTATCATTTTTACCGATAATAATATGAATAGGGAGAAAGACAGAAGTACAAAGTCTGATGGGAACAATAAGTTCATAATAAAGAAATAAATAGCCCAATGTTATCATTTCTAGGACTCGTAGTCTTCTCTAGCAGGGAGTGAGTCAAGGCCATAATGTTGACCACGACTTAGTTTGTGGACTTCAATAACAAGGGTTATTGTTGTCTTTCGATATTTACGAATTGTTCCATCGCGGCTTCAACAGTACGTAATTCTTGGAGGAAATATTCCATTTAATAAATTGATATATAAAATTATTTAACTAAGATTACTAAACTTTGTAATTTTTAGTCATTACCACATACTAATATTTTTTTGCGTCAGTACATACAAACAAGTATCAACTTTGGTTAACTACTATTTTGTTGTTTTATAGACATATATTTATAGACAGTTCGTAAAATTTGTTTCTTTTTATCTCATACGGTTGTCTTTATTTGCTGCTGGAGTACAGTTATGGGTGCGGCAACTGAAGCTTCGCCCCTGGTACGCTCTACTTGTCATAGAGCACCACCTTTCCAGCCGTAACAGTTCGCGAAGCGTATAATGTCAAAGCCACACAGAGAAAGATGGCTGAGTGTTACCGTACAGCATCATTATTTATTTTCGACTTATTAACCTTTATTCATATTTTACACTTTGATTGCGGAGTTCAAAACGTGTTGATGATTATACTTTAGATTTTATTCCGTTTTCCTTAACAGCTTAATAGTGGAAAATTGTATAAGATTTGTGTTTACTTAGATTTGTAGAAAATAATTCGTCAAAAATAACTGGCATTCTTTAAAATCTTGTAAATGCTTATTTTATGAAAAAGTTATATTAATTTCTTTGTTCGTAATTACTTTTAAATTGGTGTAGCTCAGTAATTACGATGATTTAACCGACATATTATTTAGTGTTGTTAAATATGATGGTTTAACCTGTGTGCCATTTAGATTAACTGTTCCTAAATGTCATGAATGCTTCTAAACAGATATTAGCATTAACAGATAGATTATAAATAAAATGGGACGAAATTTTAACAATTACAACATCAATACCGTATATGATATTTAATTAGATATTGATTTTGTATAAAAATCTGAAAATCTGTATTTAAAGAAGGTCATAAAAATATAAAGAAAAAAAATTAAATAAAGACGTTTACCTTTTCTTTTCGCTGTTGAAATTCCGCTTTCGCTTGAGCAATTTTGGAACCTATTTTCAATAAACAATTAGAATTTTCCTGGGTCACCAAAACTTTGAAATAATATCAATGAAAAAGGTTATCGTTACAACCAATAGCTTTACTTTTAACTGACTGTAAAGCGAATACAATTTTATTTTATTTACGAGTTTAACAAAAGTGAGAAATTGGTATTTAAATGCTGTTTTATTCAACGTTGAACACATGTTTTTACACTTAAATCTTATTGACTACAATGATAACATAGTGCAAGTATCTTTTAGATAAGGCCTAATCGTCTCTATATCGTTAATTCAGACTTTAGATCTTATATGACAACTGCACGTCTAAAACAGTATAGTATCGCATATACACGCAATAATTGATTTTTTTTTGATAATTAAATAATTTTAGGAAACCCTAATGAACAACAAGGCTATAATTATATTAATACTTAGTAAGGTATTCATATTATTCTAAGCAACGCACACTATTTCATATTATTGAAACTTAGGGTTTCTGAAACAAGATTGGTGCTGAAATGGTAAGCATGAATTCCCTTCATTCCTTATTTTAACTTCTACATTTTTAAAAATTTTTGAGAATCTCTTCTGTAATCTAAGAACACAAATGTTGGGATTCGCAGACATCTTGACGAAATACCCGAGGACACTTTGCATACATATCCTCTGAGTAAAATCAACTTGAAACTAAGAAGGCATCGGCAAGTTTGTCAAGAGTACTACAAGTTGACCCAGTTATGGTAACTAAGTTTAGTCACGTAATAGAATATAATATTTCTCATGACCATAAGGCATGAAAATCGTCGAGGTAATAAATAAATGACAAAAAAAATATTTTAACAAATACGTAATCTTATTTTATTGGTAGTTTTTAGCAGTATATCCGAACCGGTACAAGCTGGAGTACCTGAGAATGATCTGGTAAATATGATCGTATTAGAATCGCAAAATGTCTGCTTGACCATTTTAAAGATTTCCTGGTGACTTTGTAGTCACGTCCTCTACAAAGAGATAAAGAGACTCTTATGGTTAAGGTAGAACACTTTCAAATTGATATCATATTTTAACACAAACATTGAGTGGACAAGGATTAAATAGATATTCGCTGGTAGGATGGTAAAGGTAAACTGAAAGGTTTAGTTTGCAAGGGTGAATGTCAAGTACCAAGACATTTTTAAGTCTAAAAACGAGTAATCACTAATTAACAAATCTAGGTATAATATTTACTCATGCAGTGCCTCCATTCTTTGTTCATTGAAACACACAATCCACACATTCAGAAAATTTTAATAGAGATAAAAAAAATGTGATAGTAACTGCGCAAGTTATGATTATTGTTTACTTAATCTTGTTTACTATGGATTGGTTTTCCCTGTAGCAAATATAAAACTATTAGGGGATAAAGAAGATATTCTCTAAATAATATAGACAGATTAATAAACCATGGTTTCCACTCGAATTGTATTGTTATAGCAACGTTATTGTTACGTCGATAGCAAGTATCAAACTCTTTTTCTTCGCAGCAAAATTCGAATTGTGAAATAAAGGATTGTTATTAATAGTATAACTATAAACGGAATAATTGTTTCTTTTTCTTTAGTAATTAATATATCATTAGACAATGGGTAATACAGAGAGTAACGTGACAAGTGGAGTGAAAAAGCAAGCCGGGACGTCGGAGCAGAAGCTTTATAAGCTGATAGATTTGAAAGGTATTATTTACTTTTAAGCTATAACTAGGATGTTCACCTGATAGTAAATCGCCATATACTGTGGCAATCGCATCCTTTCACGCCGCCTAACCAATTTAATTCATCTAGTAATTTCACTAACCTTTGAAAGTGAACACAGCAATGTTCATAAATTAATACATCTGTAGGCGTGACAATAATTTCTATTTAGACGACCTTTGGTAGAAGAGAATTAACACAGTATTTAATTTAATTACTACAAATCTTTCCTATTACCAAACATCATCGCTTACAGTTTCTTACATGGAACTAATACATAATATTATTGTGTGTATATTGAGTTATAATGTAAATAGCAATATATTACTTTTGTTTGTAATATATGGGAGATGTAGTATTTTAATTTTTATATAGGTGCTAAAGCAGAGCGGTTTGTGCTACGGCGCGTTACTTTTAGGTGCCATTTTATTTTTGTTACTTGCATCTTGTTTGGTAAAATATTTGTCTTCTCTTTTTTTTATATCAGGAGGAGGACTTCTTGTCGATATGATGAAGAGAGCCGTTCAGAACAAGCAGTACGCGGAGATCGATCACGCTATCAAGACTAAAGTGGAACCTTTCCTCTATAATAAAGGCAAAGGACGTTATATTCCCATATCACATCTCGTTCTATTGCGGAACAAGGAAAGACCTAGGCATAAATTGGTAAATAATGTTTTTTAAAAAAGGCTTTAACGGTTTTTTTTGCTCATAAGTTTGTGTTACGTTCATAATTTAGCTGCCACCTTTAAGAGGTATGGAAAATCCGGATGAGGAATTCGATGTGGAGAAGGACTGGCCTGCGGTGTCACAAGAAGAGTATGATGCAAATCCTTCGGGATACAGAGAGCTGTGCTGGGATTTAAAGGTGATAAAAAATACGTAGCACAAAAATATAAAATACATATATATTTATAGTTTGTAAATATTATTGAAGAAAAGGAGTTAATACAACTTTTACATACCTTCTGTAGAATACTTATACCATCAGTGGTATCATAAAAATTTTAGCTTCTTTAATAGATTTAATCGGTTTATATCATGAATGAATTGACTTAATGTAAAGATCTTCTAATTGGCCGTGTTAAAAATCATATTTTCTTTATCTTTTTAAAATTCTAGCGTGCATTAAAAATAACATTCGCCATCATTATTTTAGTTAAAGCTTATTTTTAATCTGGCTTTTATTTGGCTTGGTTGAAGCTCCTCCCTGTAGTATAGGATCATAAAAGTGAGCTTAATAATAACAAATATGATTATCATGAGTTTGACTTTGTAGGTATTATTATCATTGTTGTCAGCTGGATAACGCCGGCTGTTGAGCACTTTGTAGGTATAGCCGATGTCAACAGGAAAGTTATTATTTCGCAGGAGCGTGGGGCAGTCGGTGAAACCATACTTCATCTCTGTCTATTGAACGCTACTGCTCTCCTGGCTGACCTAGCGAAGAGACTCCTGCGATTCTATCCTAAGCTGATTAACGATATTTATATGAGTGACGAATATTACGGTGCTTTGTATTCTAGTATTAAAAATCTTTGTACATGTCCTCAAATTATATACGTTTTTTATGTGTTTGTTTATTGCAGTTTAGACGCTAATTGACAAACCATACAACTTTCACAAACTATTAAACAATTAGAGTTTAGCAAATATCAGAATTTAAAATTTTTCAAATTAAAAACTATAGAAATTTTTTCGTTTATTTGATCTTAGGAGGATAAGTACAGTCTATGTCAAATTTGCACTGATTAAAACATGAACAGGTGACCTACGTCTATTTAAGATAAAAAATGCATTCAATTATGACGATGTAGCTCTTTCTTATGAGAGATAAATACTCTCTGTTTTTGTCTTGGTTGAGCTAGAACAGAAAATGAGGTTACTGACTCATAGATGTGTAGAGAAAAATATCCCACGTCTCCTTTTTTTAAATAGTTGCAAATAATTGGGGAAGTAACAAGGTTTTATGTTACTACCTGTATGTTCTTGTTTTTTTTTTAATTGGTGCATACTAGGTTAAGTAACCAAAATTTATAATCTTCCTGGAACGTATCATAAATGAATATAAATTTAGTTACTTGTCCATCAAAGTGTTTGATGGTCAATATGATAGAGTGTCTGATAACGTCAAAAAATAGAAGAGAACTTATTACAAATTTCCTTTACACGTCCTAAATTTCGTACAATTTTTGGGGTAACTACTATACAGAAGTAGATTAATCTGTGCTGCAAATTACGTTACGATAAAATGGATGTAAATTACTAGAAACCAGTTTTTTTTTTTTAAATAAATGAATTAATTGAAAGATTGAAAAAATATGTTTCTCAAAACATTACTAAATATTTTCTAAGGTGAAAGCGTACTCCACATGACAATAGTGAATGAGGATCCAACAATGGTGAAGTTCCTTCTTGACGCGGGCGCGGATTACCATGAGCGATGTTGTGGCAACTTCATGTGCCCTGAGGACCAGAAAGCGTCGCGTTCGGATTCCTTCGATCATGAATGGGTCAATGTTCAACCTCACACTAATTATGAAGGGTAAGTGATGCAAATCGTAATTTTTGGTTAGAAAATTTAACTAATGATTACTAAAGAATTTGAGAGCACATCGTTATATGGTTATATCATCAATGTTATACATAATAAAGACAAGATACTACGACATGAGAAAGGTAGAGTAAATAAAGTTTATTATTTTCTAAAATTCTTCATTCTCTACTTCTTATTTTTACTATTGTTAACCGCAAATTATTAATGAAAATGAAAATTTTTTTAGAACATGTTTTTTTAAATAATTTTCCACAGCGTAATTTGAATAAACAGACAGGTTTATTTCTATAAAAAAGAGTGATTTTCTCTTTGTGGCTGGTGAAACGTCTAAAGTACATCCCCATTACGTGGAAGTGTTTTGAAGTGAAATAACACGACATGCTATTTCGTACTCATATGAGTATACGCAAACATTTAATACAAAACATTGTTACGAGTGTTTTAGCACTTATCCATAATGTATTTTTTACACCACTTATTGAATATAAATAAACCAATATTTTAAAATACTGTCTATACGCTTATCATGTAAGCATTGGAGTTGTATGGGGTCTTTCAAAACAACTCACGGGACACTAGCCTACCCTACCACAAGTTAATCAACAAACGAGGCTCTGCCCACCAATCCGCATTGAGCCAGCGTGGTGGGAAACGGCCCAAATCTCCCCACTATTGGGGGAGGCCTATGTCTAGCAGTGGACATCTATCGGCTGATCATAATGATAATGATGATGAT
Organism: Pachliopta kotzebuea; assembly: GCA_018246255.1. Classification (NCBI taxonomy): domain Eukaryota; kingdom Metazoa; phylum Arthropoda; class Insecta; order Lepidoptera; family Papilionidae; genus Pachliopta; species Pachliopta kotzebuea. The sequence continues at coordinate 4,166 of DWLS01007242.1, read as the reverse complement.
GAAATGATTTTATGGAATAATGTTTTGAAATTCAGGTGTGTAAAAAGTTTAGGAAAAATATGTTTAAAAAAAGTTGTGCGAATATTTATAATTATAACATAAAAAAAAAATTTTTTTTCAGTGTTAGGACTGTTTAACCATTTCCATAAGTATTTGTATGAATTAATAAGGAATATGCAAGCATTTTCTGCAATAAATGTTTTCTTAGAAAGATAGATAAATAAGTTTATTTGTTCTTGATTATCTTGTTTGACAATAAAATATTATTTTAAGCATTTATGTAATGCATATATATAATTTTCCAGGGTTCGCAACATACTTAATTTCATTAAATGATACATTTAATTTTCATTAATATAACAGGTATGTTTATTGGGGAGAGTATCCACTTAGCTTCGCGGCTTGCTTAGGCCAAGAGGAATGCTACCGGCTCATTCTGGCCAGAGGCGCAGATCCTGACAAGCAAGACACCAATGGCAATACTGTGCTTCATATGTTGATCATATACGATAAGATGGTACTAAATTTTCGTAGTATATAATAGATTTAGCGCCGAGTGTAACACCCAGATAATGTTAGGACAAACGGTAAGGTAACTAATGAATACAATAAGATTTTTGAGAAAGTCTTTTGACGTTTTTTGTTATCATAGAGGATAACCAAAAATCATTAGAGTTCTAAAGATAAATTGTTGAGGTTTATCGTAATTTTTGCCTGCAACAGAGCACATTTGACATGGCTTACGAGGTCGGCGCGTCTCTCAACATCCGCAACGTTCTCAACCTGACGCCACTGACCCTGGCTGCAAAGTTGGCGCGCATCGAGCTCTTCGTTCACATCTTAAATATAGAACGGGAAATATACTGGCAGATAGGGGCAACAACTTGTGCTGCTTACCCCCTAGGTTTAGTGGACACTATCGACACTGAAACTGGATTAATCTGCAAAGATTCCGCATTGAATTTGGTTGTTTTTGGTGTGAGTTTTTGTTCTAATTATTGCTTAAAGTAATCTTCCATTAGTTATTTATTTTCTTGATTTATTAGAACTCTCTAGTTTTTTTAAATAAAATTTTACTAAAACTTTACATTTAAAACAAATCGAATTGAAATCTTTAAAGAGCATGCGATATAAAAGCAAAATAATTTTTATAATTAATATAGGAGAAGGACGAGCATTTAGAACTCTTAGACGGAATGCTGATCGATTTATTAAAAACCAAGTGGAACACATTCGTGAAGTTTCGTTTTTACCGACGCTTCATTTTCTTCTCTTTCTACTTCCTGGTATCTCTCGTATGCTTCACATTGCGCCCTGGGCCGCCGGAGAGGGCTGCCAACGCTACTGTAATTAATTCCACAGTTGGACATGTTCTTAATTACACAGACGGTTCTGATGGTGGTAAGAGTTTATGTTGAATCCTACATATCAGCAAAGCCATTTTTTTTTTGACCGTCATAAAGTATCAATTTTTAGAAAACAACTTTTACATTCCTTTTGCTGTTGCTTATTAAAGCTAAAATATTTATATCATAGGTATTCTTTTATCTTCTCTAGCTTCTCTCTATACATCTTATACTCTAATCTTAAAAAAATAGAACTATAATTTATGCACATTGTAATCTATCCACATGTTTTTATGGCCTTATTGAAGCTGTTAACTGAATTTATATACAGATTTGACCAATTACTAAGTAAATAATCACAATAACAATTTCATACACATACATTCACAATAACATTTTTTTTCATTATTTTACTGTTACAGAGAATTGTACAATAATGAATGGTACAATACCAGATAATGATGCAGTCGAAGTCATTAACATAACCAAACCGGGCGTACAATGCGGCCGGTTTAAAAGTCATCCGAAAGATAAGGATAAAAGTAATTTGATTTATACTTGTTCAATTAAAAAATTGTATCGAAAAGATTACAAACGTTAAGATTTTAAATCGAATTAAAGAAGTTATATAAAATAAATCGGTCATTAGATTATACTGAAAACATTTTTGGTTAATTTTTGCCAATAAAATTCTCGCTTGAGGAGTTAAGTCTTTAGACGTAGTCGCTACTGCTGATGTAAATAATGCGGTTTTTACACCTTTAAAACTATGTAGGTAATAAATGTTAAGCTTTGTAGATCAAAACTTGCTATTAATATTGGTTTAATTTTGCTTTCGTTGCTAACTAATCTTTATATAATTAGAACGAATAATCATTATTATTTTCATGTTATAAAATAATATTGCTATGAGCTATCATTTATTGTTCCCACTATAGGGACACGGTGTAATCTTTTGCAAAGAGAGTCATTGCCACCACGCTGGCCTCGTGTATGTTGGTAGATCTTCGTACATTACTAGTTAAAAACTATTTAACAATGTTTTGAAAGGATAATACCTTGACTAACAATATACAAATTACTTATTGTAAATTTTTTTGTGATTACTTTGACAAATCTCCAGAACCACCAAGAGAATCAGATATGGAAGGATGGTGGGAGGATCTTACAGAGGAGTGCAGATTGATGAATCTTGATACTTGGCAAGCAAAAGTATGTATTTTTTATTTTTATTTGAATACACCAAAGCCGATGTTGAATTTAAATAATTATTTGATGTATAATAAAAATAATATTTAAAACTTTGTTAAGTAATCAGTAATACAACATTTCATAAAATTTATCAATTCCTTATTTAGTAATTTCGGTTAAAACCAATTGTTTAAGAAAATTTCTTCAATACAAGTGTTACTAATTGAATGAGAAAAAATCATCATAACTACTACTTTGTCCACATAATTTTTTTTAACAAACTAAAACAGCTAAAATCATGTTTTGGTGAAGTTAGTGCAAATTTTTTTTCACCAAAATTTTTACACAGTTGCGAATTTCTGGAGAATTATTGCTATGGGTCGGTGCTTTGGCATACATAGGAGCTGCATTACGTGAGGCGAGGTTTTTGGGTTTAAAGATGTTCATTGAAAACTTGAGCACAGTACCATCCAGGTAATTCATTTGAAGCAAAAGCTATGTTTATATAAAGTTACTCACTTTAATAGACATTTATTACTATTTACTTATTTTGTATTTGTTTTTCTTCACAATGGGCAGTATTTCACCACGGGTCATACTGCGTTTAATAATGAGGAATTTTAATCATTCTTGGCCGGAATAATCTGGCTTTCCAATGTTGACAGCCAGAACACAACAGTGTTGAGAATCTTTAAATATTCATCATTAAATATTTGTTTTTACAGAGTAATGTTTCTTTTTTCGTGCCTGTTAATGTTGGCGTTGCCGACTCTTAGACTCTGGTGTGCTGACGAAGAGGAAGATCACGTGGCTGTTATTATTATGCTCACCACTGCTCCGTACTTTTTATTTTTTTGCCGGTAAGTGTAAGCACCTGATACTAAATATGCATATATATGTTTCATCGCATCTCTTTGTGCATATATAGGTTTCTAGAGTGCCGTTTCTGTTATGGCTGCCTGAAATAATTATCATATCATAATTCAAACATTTCTAACATGAAGCGGGAAAACTATTATTTTTTATTTATTTAATATATTTGTTATTTTGTATCAACTAAATAACACCATTTAGTAGTTATAGTTACAAAAGTTTACAGTATATTTTTAAATGTTATCTATGCAATTACAGACGCAAACGACAATTCAATAGGTACATACAAAAATAAACAGGTACATAATAAGTAAACATACAGTAAATATAAGAAAGTTATAAAAATTTATATTGTTGAGAAATGTTGTCTATTTTATTGAACAATGTCAAAAGGTATTATTATTTTTAAATTAAATTCCATCACAGTACGTATGGATCATATTCTTCACATTAATTTTAAATCTGTCTAAATAATCCGAAAATATGTCGATGGGGTGAGGTTTATGAGGAAGGTCCGAGTCGTCTTTGTCGTTTGCTGCGTCAGTGGGAGTTGTTGAGAAATTGTGCATTTTATTATATGATCTTAAAAGTCAGTTTAACGGAGAATACAATCCTAAATTTAAGCCCGCTCTTATGTTAGAGAAAGGTTAATAGCTATTAAACCTAAGAAGATGTCAGGTAATAGATATTAGATATTATAGATATTATATATATATCTATAATATCTATAATATCTATTATATATAGATATTATAT
>DWLS01007241.1:0-10906 GCA_018246255.1 Pachliopta kotzebuea | reverse complement strand
CCTCCCCCGCCGCGAGCCCCCTCGCGCCCCATACCACCGCCTCACAAAAGCTCTCTATTTTAGGCAACTCTTTGTACTTAATAATGGTCACCTCACGCTGCTCTAACGACAGACACGTCCATAAGAACAACGTTGCGCCAGATTTGTTGTAACCCTTTCAAGTGTAATGAGATTCTGAATGGTATCGTCGGACTATGGGAAAACAATGTACCTACGAGTCGATTGCCCTTCTCTGGTTTTGTTAGTAGGTCAGAAGGAGTGCAGTAAATACTACACATACACGTTGTCGAGTATTTGAGGAATATTATTTCTGAGTACATGTAATTATTTTAAATATATCATTTGATATATTTTTAGGACTGCGACCAAGCATGTTTGTGTGAAATAAAAGGAAGTTTTTATAAAACAAAAGGAGACAATAAATATTAATTTATGCAGGCGTCTTTCATGTTTAGTCACCACATATAAATGTTTTAATAGAGACATTATGAATTAATTCAGTCGATTTATAAGTGTTTTGATTGAAATATAATCATTATTAAACATTCCAATTTCCGCAACAGTATTAATGTTAATTTAAATACTGTTTAAATGGCATATTAAAACTTAGTTAAAATTTATCATATAGATATTGGAAAATGTATGCAAATATCTTATGAGAGAATGCGTTTTTGTTTGAGTTAGTAATAAAAATTCCAAACAAACGAAAGTATTGAACGTTTACATTTTAAGATTAAATATCCGATGTAATGCAAAGACAAAAGGAATCCTTTACACACATGTTTGTTAGTTTTGTCATGTTGAAATTAAACAGCCGTAATAATATTTGCTTACGTTTGTTCTCTGGACATTTTTAAAGTAAACAAGTTACTTTAATTTGAAAAGGTGTTTGTTTTTATTTATGTGTTAATTAACAAAACAATCTCTTTTGATGATTTTCTTTAATTATCGATTATTGTAATATATTCCATGTCAATCAATATTAATGTTATTGGTGTTTGAAGTAAAAATCTATTAGAGACTAGTACTGTTGAAGGTTTGCATAAGACCGGTTACTTAAATACCACCAACTCAGCAAATGCATTATCTGCGATACTGTAATCATGATGATAAAGAAGTCTCTATTAAAATAACATATTACCTTTTCAAACATAATGTGGTATTTTGTAAACATCACAACGAAAGCTTCGTGTTATCCATAGTCGCGTAATATACTATATAAATATTGAGCTCTGGACCTTAACAGCTCCTACTTATTTGTATATACTAAATGATTCCAGGGGTACTAGGGAATTAGAATCTTAGGTATACACTGCGTTATACTAAATGACCACATGCTGGAGTCTAATTCACGTATCCTGGCTAAAGCTTATGTCGCTCGCTAAGCGTGTGTCCTATTGTTTTTTATACATAGCACTTACACAATATCCTCTATCAAGGTAGTAAAAGTTAAAGATAGCACCAATACCTAATTTCTGCAATCGTGTACGTTCGCAGTACAGTCACGGAATGCTGATCAGAAACAAAGGGTCTGCCCATGCTCCAATAGAGCGTAATAATTGCACAAACAATTGACATGGGAAACAGGAAAATGGAGCGTAAGATCTTCAATGGACCCTAAGCAAGATTGAATAGTTCTGCTTTTATTGTAAATGTACCAGTAAGCACCTGAAATCATCAAACATTCTGAAATACACAATTAGAAGCTTTGATACACTTTCGCAAAGAAACTAATGAGCTTCGTACCGATTTAAAGTGATTATTTTTGTAGAAAACTTATTAAGAGTATAGGATATACGATTCAATATTACATTAGATTACAAAGTGCAAACCACTTTATTACCAAAGGAAACAATTTTTTTTAAATTAACTCTTTAATCTTCTTAATACTGACAAGTGTTTACTATACCACATAAATAAAAAAAAATGTAATTTTGAACCCGATACATAATTTTTTTTTATCGTTACCCAATACATCGATTAGTTTTTTAATTCGTTTATCTATGATTGTATATTTGAATTCTATGAACACCATCTGGAATTTTGTCACAAAAGCTAAGCAAGTTTTCCATAATTAAGTTAACGTTAAGTTAGAGTAAACTATTACTTTAAAAACCTGTCTATAATTAAGTTAAACGTTGCGGTTAAGAAACGATTTACACATGACGACGCGAAGTTCGTTGATAACGCCTACACGCTTTGAGCGGTTCCATTTGTGGTTTTTATTAGGGTACTGTACCTTAATAAAGACCATTACTACTATGTATTACAATTAATTTAATAGTAAATTGGATCATAGATTCAACTCAAGATAGTTTGAATAGAATTCCCTTTCTTATCATTATGAAAATCAACTTGTATTGCGCTTGAATACTTTTGAAACCAGTAAGTTTTCGAAGTAGGTAGAACATGAATGTATTTATGTACCGGGATTAGATTTCGTTAAAAAGCATTTCTTTGTAATACTACGATAACTAATTTTTTTTTCATTTAACGAGGAGACGAGATCAGCAATATATCTATCTTATGATAAATGATACGTCTGCTCATATCAACGTGATGCCAGGCAAGATAGTATACACAATACCATATTGTACTCATCCCATTGAGAATTAAGGTGACAGGTCCCATTACCCTAGTAATTTCACTAGCATACAGAAGCCACAAAACTGGTATACGGTAATATTAAGGTAGAATGGTATAAAAGCTTTACATGCAGTTTTGTAACTAATTTAAGTTTATTAGTTGTAATCGATGAGCATATCACTTGCCATTAGATGAACGCTGATAAATATGTGCGTGTTGTTGGATTTTTGGTGCAGCTGTTGATGCTGTGGGAAGTAACGAAAATTGGTTTAAGCTGCTTTCGTCCAACTCGGTACAAGTTGTTTAGTGGACAGGCGAGCTAATTCGCCGGGCATTAGCTGGTGGAACATGAGCGCTCGTTCTCACGCCACCAGCGCCCGGGGGCTGCGCGCGCGCACGACTCGCGCCAGATATAAAATTAATTTATCTACAACTAAACCGAGAACACTTGCACAGAAAAAATGTTTCGCGTGGTGTACGCAGTTTTATGTATTCTCATCTCGCTTGTTCCATCTCACAAATTTGCTATAGTCTTGTGGTCTTTCCTTCGACATCAGAAGTAGCTAAAAGATTATTTATACGTTAATTTATTTATACGTAGTGAATTGTGTATGTATATTTAAATAATAAACCTACAGTAAATATCATTTTCTTTTGTTTCTGTATTAAATGAAAGAAAATCGGTTAATCTAATGTTTTACTTTGACGTTATAAAAATTTTGCTTAATACTCTTTACAAAAGGTATTTTAATTCTATATTGCTTTATCTTCCCAACATTTCGAAAAATATTAAGAAAGATCGAGGGTTGGTCGGAAACGGATAGGGAGTACCCACTTAGACATTGATTAATTTAAATGTTGATCATCATCATCAACAGCGGCACATCCTACCATCCCACTGTTGAACATAAGTCTCTTCCAAGAAACGTCATTTAGCCAGATCGTCGGTTATACACATCCAGGGTCTCAAAAACGCTCTGCTGGGTAGAGGATGAAGAATCTTTAGACCGATCGGTTCTAGGTTTCATGCATCCAGCGAATTCCCATAAGCTTTACGAGCTCTTCCGTCTACTTTGCAGGACGTCACTAGTGAGTTTGCTCACGTATCGCTCCTCAAGTATCTTTACCTTAGCCTCAACCATCAGAGCATTAAGTAAGGGTTTTTATTAGGCTTTAAAAGTAGGCAGCAACTGAAGTATACAAATATTGAAGCTATTGGAATAATAAGTACAAACTGTTGTACGGTGTAAATATATTAAGTTATATATTATTGTCGTAGGCATCATCACTGAACACGGATTTTCTATAACATATGCTAGATAACACATATTTAATAATTTAGTTCTTAAATAATTTCAATTTTGTTATTTTTATTTCTTTACTTATAAATTAAGGATGATATTGAAACCCAAACCTGTAAATGTGTTGCTATCGGACGTCCTTAATCTTTAAGTTTCCTGTTCTCAGCACCTTCGGGTTCAAAGGATTGGAGCTTTCGTCTTTGGGCGCGTGATAAAGTTGAACAGTACCTGCTTAACGCATGAGCTTTCACCGCGCTATCGCGTGATTTACTAACTTGCCAAACACGCTGCTCGCCTTGGCAGTCGATTTTAGTAGGAACGGTTAATTGCCATACGGTCGTTTAGATGAGTTTTTATGTACGTTGTAAATTATTGAAGCATTTGAGCCAAAGTCGACTCTTATTACCGTTTCAAGTTTTAAGTTATTTTTGATTGATGTTCATGTCGCGTCCTAAATTATTTGGTGGTATTCTCATCGGTTACCATAATGTCGTTAATTTTTATTGTGTAATTATGAGTAAATATTTTATGTTACGAAGAAAAGAAGAAAGTTAATATGACTTTTTTTGCTTTTAATTTAATTGTTTCATATTAATATTCTTAGTTCAAAGGAGCTAAGAAATAAATAAGATGTTCATCTGAATATAAGTCAAAGGCCTGCTTATAAAAATGTGGAGCTAGTTAGGATACTGTACACGGATTCCCGTCATGGTCCTTACCTTAAGAGATAAGACGCTTAGTTTCGTTTCTCCCAGTAATTACACTAGTAACAACCTTTGAACCAGAACAGAATAAATTTGCAAATTATTGTACTTATTTGGTCTCCATCATTTGGTCAGCATCATGTCGTACTTTAAAATTATACAAAAATCCAATATAAATTACTGCCTTATTTTATTTCTGTTTTTTTATTTAATTTTTTTATTAATAAACAGATCAAATTTCTTAACTCTTTGAACCCAATATTTATAATTTTCCCAACACATGCGTTTATTTATAAAGGAATTACTATGAAATTCTTCCTTTAACTTTATGCTTTCTTTTCTAAAACAAAACCACAACAGGATTTTAATAAAAAGTAAAAATAAAAATCGCTAACGATTTTCAAACTTTAAAACGACAAATTCTAACCTACTACTAGATACTATTAATCATTTCCCTATAAAAAATAGCATTTAATTGATACTTCGAGCTCTATCTGTCCGAATTAGAATATTCATTAGTTGATCAGTCATTTTCATATCTATCTGTACACGGCAACCCTGTGACCTCATAATTCATCGTAAAGATAAATATTGTAATTTGGCAACTACTTTGGTAGTCCATGTCACCTGTATATCACAAACAGTAGATATATAATATTCAAATTAATCTATAACGATCGGTTTAACTTTTTCACGATAATTAAAAACTGGTAATACTATATCCAGCGAAAATATTCATAAACATAAGATCGAAGCTTTATATCTATAATACATATTTATATCTAAAATCATGTACTTAATTGGTATATATCATTTATATGTTACTAATAAAAAGACATTTTTTATTTTTCGAAACGATGAGAGAAGCAAGGCGTTCAACTGATGGTAAGTGATACGCTTATCCATAACAAAGTTGCACTAATTAAGATGTGTATATACTGCACCATACTGCGCTTGTTACTTTGAGACAAGGTGTTAAGACTCGTTACCCCTGTAATTAATTACACTAGTTATAACTCCCTTCTAGTTTGCACAGTACTGTTTGTCGGCTGTAATAGGAGTTGCGATGGTACCTATCTAGACGGTCTCCGGCAACCGAGACCTACTACCAGCAAATTGAAGGCCCTGATGCTATATTTAATAACATATATTAAATATTATTTATCGAATGATCTACTATTGAAAATTGGCCTCTTCGGAGAAGACTACTTAATACAATTTAACATTTTTCTCTTTATCTGTAAGTCGTTTCTAGACTCCTTAGCAAGGAGGGGATCCCACATAATTTACGAGACCCAAGCTAATTTCACCTGCTCTTGGTGCATCCTGCTAATCTACAAGGCTCTGGCCTCAAACCACCCTGAGTTAATCACCGTAGTGGTTGATGGCCTAAATCCACCACTACAAAAGAAAGCCTATACGCAATAGTGGACGTCTATCGGCTGATTATGATGATGATGATCAATTCCCATATAAAAATTCCTACTAATTTACTACAATAGTCCAAGATAGTATCTACATTGAATAAGACCTTCCTAATGGTGTATATATTTCCAAGTGTAAGGTGTTCTTGTTCACAAGTCCTATTCAAACTTGAATAAGATGGTGATTCCAGGTAACTTGTTAATAGATAGCCGATATCAGCATTACGCTTCGAGCGAATGTACTGCAGCGCTTTAAGCAGCTTCACTTATCACAAAAGAGATAACGCTCTGATATATATTTTAAGATAACTATCGATTTGTTAATTAAATCATTGAATAACCACGTAAGAAATAAATAAAGTCCTAAAGACAAATATGGAAAAAGCTGGAATCTTATTAACCTGTCATGTGCCTTTGAAGAACCTAATTTATAAACTATAAATATAGTTCAGGTTGTAAATATTAAGTGATACGTCGAATATATTGTTTGGAACTATACTGAATATATTTAATAAATATGATTGTACTCCAATTTGGGAGGAGATGTGGCTAGTAATGTTACCAGTAACTACAGGGTAACGATAATTAACATCTTATGACCCAGGCTGAGTGTAATATGGAGCTGTATATAAAATTTCTTTGGCGCCACATTGTTATGGACAAACGGATCATTTACCATATTTTTTTTTACGATTAGGCGACATAAAAAGCAAGGCGTTCACTCGATGGTAAGTGATAGGCTTGCCGATAACGTGGCACTGATTAATGTGGTATTCACAGTAACACATTGCGTTCGTCGCTTTGAAACATACGGTGTTAATCTTGTTACCCCAATAATTTCTTTAGCTACAACTCACTTCAAACCGGAACACAGTGATCTTTGCATGTTGCTATTTGGTGGTAGTAAAAGCATTAGTAACCTACCTAGACCGTCTCCGGCAAAAGGAGATCTTCCATGAGCAAAGAGTGAACCTCTCTCTCTTTTCATCGCTTTGTAGAAAGAAATATATTTCAATGAATGTCTCTTAGCGGAGATCTGGCATTCCAAGACAAACAGCAACTTTGCCACGGAGGCAGTAAAAATTTAGTTTTACTAAAATTTCTTACTGACTTAATGTTTCTGTAAATCATTACATAACTCCCGGTGTATTTCTTTGAGAGACCCCGGTTTTGGCTCGAACCTCACGACCTCCGACCCGCAACGGCCTTAATTTATTGCACTGGACCGGTTCTCGCGTATTAGTCGTCTCGCAACATTGAAATACATAATCGATGTGAATATCCCACTTTGTATTCACTGTCTCCTTTCCACGCGTTAACATATCTGAGATAGCACTATCGTAGCCCGGGGCCTAGTATGAAGATTTGTTATTAATGTAACTAAACGGCTTTAACTGGAATAGACTTGTGAATGTGACGTCATCACGTTGTAAAATTTGCATTGAAAGAGTATGATTTGACTTTCTATTTCATTACCTTATACATTATCCGTATGAAAATATTATATATATATATAAAATGAAATGAAAATTTATATGAAATAATTAACATATGCATAATATATTATACTTATTTTTAATTAATTTTAGTTAAGTAATACTTTAATTTACTTTCTATTTTATAAATTTATTAACATTAAAGACTAGGAAATGTCATACAAATATTCATCCTATGTATGACTTCTATCATTTACATTTTTGTATATTCTATTTCTCCTTCTTTTTTTCTTGTGCTTTTTAATGTTTGTTACAAACATATCTTGATATAAAATACATAAAAGGCCTACTTAAAGTTCCCACTGCAAAGGCTCTGTTCATAGAAGAAAATCAATATAACATTCACCACGCTGTACAAAAGCGAGGTCCACGAAAGAAATATTTTTTTTAAATACGGGTTTCTTTCCGATAATTTCCTTCGTTGAAATTTTAAGCTGAGCGGGGATCGAACCATGGTCTCTTCGAGATGGAAAAAGCATACAACCATCATATAACAGTATGACGACTTCTACTACCAACACGTTAAAGGTTACATAATTATCACTGGTTAGCTGACCAACTATATACAACTGCTTTCGTGATGCAGTGGTTAAACAGCCGCTTTATAGCAAGGGGGCCCCTGGTTCAATTTTGGCCTACAAGAAAAGCGCGTGCCAGTTCCTCGGCCAGCTTCGCAAGGTCGGCAACGAGAGTCACAACCCTGCGGGTGTTGCGACTGTCTACGGCCGTCAGTATTATGCGTATTGTTCGCTCGTTTGCTTACTTTCTCTTTAAGAAAAATGTGGAATTTGAATTTCTCTAACTTTTCTTCTAATTCATCTTTCCATTTTTCAATCTTCTTTCTTTTCCTTTCCACTTTTTATCTTTTACTTAACATCCCTTCTGATAATTTTTTCATTGTGCTCTGCGAGTTAGGCCACTCCCGTCCATCGAGGTCCTACAATTATTCCTTTCCTTTTCATCCTTACTTCTACAATTTTATTTATTGTCCTTACTTCCTCTGTCCTAATCTCTATATGTTTTCATTAGATATGAGGGTATTCTGGGCTGACATGTTTCGTTATATTGTACATATATATCCAAATTGTTACTTAACAGATTGTGAAATTTAAGTTAAGTGCTAGCAGTATTGTAGATAATAAACACTATCTCATATCTAATATCCATTGATGACCGTTGTCTGTGTCCAGCAGTGGATATTTATAGGGTGCAACGTACAACTAAAGCTGAACAATCAGGCAGTAAGGAATTTAACTGAGTGAACGTGAACCAAAGCCGTCGCGGCCGTAATGTTTTATAGGGCTTCAATGTTTTACGATTGTCACATTTAATTATTTCATTGCCGGCAATTAAAGTTTGGTGGAAAACGATTTTTTATGTTTTACAACCGCATTTGGGTAAATAAAACCTCCAAATCGTTCTGTTTGTTTTTTACCACACACGATTACGAAATAGTGTTGCGCTGTGACAGACTTTCCCGCTGTCGATCGATGTATTTATGACGTAGTAATGTTAACAAGTTAACAGCTTAAGTTAAAGCATTTAATTAAAAAAAAAGTATTAGTAGTTGTAGGTGTCTGTTGCCGTCTAGGTAGGTACCACCGCTGCTCCTATAGCAGTCGCCAAACATTAGTAGACAAATATTACTGCATACCGGTTTAAATAGTGTTATAAGCTAAATCAATTACTATGGTAATGTAGAGTATACCATCCTAACTGGTTCTATATTGTTATTGACAGGTATCACACAGGTATACATTTCAGATGTCTTGGCGCTGTCTCAAAGCAAATCTTATTATAAATAGGGATGAAGATCAGACTGTTATTCTATTGTTAGTAATCTATATGTATACTGTAATAATTTACTTTTTTAATTTTGTTTTACTTTAAAATAAGTTCCAAAAGAAGGGCTTAATGCATACGGACATCCTCCACTAGTAAATTACCATCATATATCTCATAACATATACACTCTTCTACAGATGAATATCTTCATCGTTATATCATTTTGAGGAAAAGAACGACAGAGAACCAATAAAAAGAAAATATTTACTTGATGAATATATAAGCTAACTAAAACAGTATGAATAAAATGATTGTCTACTATATAATAACTAACATCAAAAAATTTATAATTTATGAATAACATTAGACCTAAACTACAGATGTTAAGTAACAATTAGGAAGATGGTTAATCCTGTTCGCGCAGAATTAAATATCACTTATATGTTGATTGAATCTGATGACATTAGTTAATTAGCAGAAATAAAAACACCATACCTACCTCATGTTAGCGCAGAATTGGACTAAAGGCCTCCTCTGTATTATACATTAAGTGGTTAACCGCCGTGCCACGGAGGTAGTTGAATATGCATGTTAAAACAAATTGTATGACTCTACTTATCATTTGTATGAAGCTAGTTTATGGATATTCTTTTTTATTATATTATCGAATATTTCTTTAGGTTTTACAACAAGGTTACACTTAAACTCAATTTCACGTGATGCTAAATGACAATGAGTTAAGTGATGTGACGCATGTCCAGGAATACTCTGGCTTGACAGTCGGAGTACAGCAGATAGGTAAATAAATAAATTGTATATTTGCTTTATAAAGGTAGATATGGTAGTCATTTCCCTACTTAACTGTTAAAAAAGCATACAATTTTTCGTTTGTCCAACTTTCTTCTTATAGGCGTAGATTTTAAGATTAGGCAGACTTAACAGACTGACAGAATAATCAAACTCATAATATCTAAGTCCGGGAGCGAATGTAGGTTCTCCATGTTATCCAACAAGCGGTTATAGACTAAGTTGGTTGTAGATCTAACAGGAGACCGTCTCGGTAGGTACCACCGCAGCTACTATTAGTACCTTGAACAATCGATATATCGATAAATGATCGTTGTAATCACCGTAATAAAATTCTTTTCGATTTATAGTCATCTCTATCACCGCTTCGCAATTTATGTGTATGAGCATTATCAAAAAAAAAATTGACTTTTAGTGATTTAATTAGTTATTTATAGTAAACGATTATACTGTTTAGTGATTCGACTGGGAGGTAATCATAAAACATCCCTTGTACGTATCGGGATATTTTAAAAAAGTAATTTACATTAATGTGTTATATTTACTACATAACAGTAAAAAATTATTTACTGCACGACATGATGAAGCGGTAAAGTTGCGATATTAAACGAGTTTTTATTTCTGTCAACTTTACAGGCCGTCAAATTACTTTTGCTTTTATGGAAACATGATCAGCCAGAAGGCGTTCATAGCTAGATATAGTATTCCACTTTGCGTTGTAAGCTAGTAAAATTACAGAGGTAAAGAGTTTTAACAACATATACCTCAAAATGTGTATAACAGCAATAAGCTGTGTATACAAT
>DWLS01007240.1:0-10907 GCA_018246255.1 Pachliopta kotzebuea | reverse complement strand
TCTATTATTAGTTGCTCTTTACACCCCTGACTTTTCCTTCTACATCCTTTTTGTTGTTCAGCTATTATTATTATTATAATTATCATTTTTTAGAAATGTTGTCGTTTTTAATCATGTCCGCGGCTTTTTCGGCAATCATGATAACAGGCGCGTTGATGTACCCGCTGGTGAGGTGCGGCATCGCGCTCGCGTCGGCGACGCGCAGCCGCCGCACGCCGCGCACGCGCAGCCCCGCGTCTAGCACGCCGCCCATCGCGCACGAGCCGCTGTAGTGATACAGCCCGTTCATAACGCACCTCGCATAGCAACGCCAATACTCCTCACTGTACACATTTCCACCGCATCTACCCAACGATAAATCAACAAATTCCGCATTGACATTTCTGAAATAACTCGTATTCGTTATTTGTAGATAATCTAATAAGTAATCCACAGTATCATCCAAATCAGATTCATCCGAGTAGTATCCAGTGTAAATCAATGGACTGTCGTTAGGGTCAGCGCTGCGCAGCATAACACGACCGCGGGATTTTGGGTGTAGTTTGCAGAGAATTGAAATGATCGTATTCTGATCCAAATTGGCATCATTAAGTAACTGTCCTATTTTGTACTTGTCACGATAATTGAAACTAAATAGTTGTAGACCTTTGGATGATTTTGGTACAAAAAAAATTGTCATCAGGTAATCTGGGCTCGATTTAGATTTATTGAAAGCGACATACCCAGACACCGATGGTATAGGAAATTTTGTAGGATCCAATGGTTTCGGCTGTGAAGTTGATCGATTCATTCTATGTGACATAAAAACCGTTGCGTGATCTTGTAAATACAATCCCACCGGCAAATCAGCGATCACTTTTATGTTTAAATTTTTTAAATGATCTTCTGGACCAATCCCAGATAACATAAGGAGTTTTGGTGTATTCAGTGCGCCCGCCGATAATATGATTTCTTTGTCTGCATATAAGGTCAATGTGTAGTTGCTAATAATCACTTTCACACCAACAGCAGCATAGTTTTCATCGATGATAACATTACTTACAAATGCATTCCTTAATACTTTTAAATTTTGTCTATTTATATTTTTTAAAAATGAGTACGAGGTGGTTTGGCGGAAGCCTTCAGCAATAGTTAACATGGGCTGTGAATATCCCAAAGTGTCGTATCCATTGTTATCTATAACTACTTTGTTGCCGAGTTCGCGGACAGCCTCCAAATATTCTGTCACATCGTCGCTCGGTTCTCTTGTTACACCTAAATATCCATCGGTTCCGTGATAAACGCCTGTCGGTGACTCTAGGACGTCATCATCTAGTAATTTCTCACTCTTTATGAAATATTTAATAATTTCTTTCCACTCCCAGGAAGTGTCGTTGACGATTTTCGCCCAAGAATCGAAATCGCGATGGTGGCCCCGCGAATAAAACATGTAGTTCATGCCACTGCTGCCGCCGAGCATTTTGCCAATAGTCGTATCGATTGGAGCATCAACACCACAACTTTGCGCGTTTGCATCTTTTTGCGCAGTATAATTCCAATCAAGTCGTGAATGTGATACAAAATTAAACAAACCTGGAAGCTGTAAACAATATTTTTGATAATTTCCAATTTATGAAAACATAAGTTGCAGAAGAGCAATTAAATTGTTAGTTCTAATCACGCACACCTATTTTCATTGAATCAGTTTTCGGTATTTATATTTTGAAACTGGTGTAATTTGCGAACTTTCAAGACGTAAGCCTGTAGTGCTTAGGTCATCGTTTACTTTTGATGTTTTGCTGCTGTTTGCTAGGGTGATTATGGCCAGAGCTTTCTTTCATATATTTAATTATCTTTTTACTTACTGTATAAAAAAATTATTGTTATGGATGATCACGACTTACCAAAACCTCTATAGGCGGGTCATCACCGGCTTCTATAAGCAACACGTTAAATTCTTCGATCTCGGTAAGTCTATTTGCGATGACGCAGCCCGCAGTGCCACCGCCAACAATGATGAAGTCAAAATGATCGCCATCTAAAATTTCTTAAATTATTTTCTAATAAACTTTCCCCGTACTTCTGTGACAGCTAAACCTTGTTATTAACGACCAATGCTCATAAACATGTTGTTTTTCATTAATTTAATTACAAAATTTTCTGAATATTCTCTCAAGATGGATATGGCCGTCATAACTTTTTTTTATCACGACGAATATATTTAACTAATGAAATATGTCCAGCAGTTGACTGCCGCAGACTGTTGTTTATGATAATGGTATGAATGAAATATTTTATAGTACTGTATATATATGTAAGAATTTAAATTCCAAATATATTCTTTTTTAAATATTTTACCTGCCTCTGTGTGCACAGATTAGCTGATGAACTGAGGCTTAGGTACAGAAAAAACGTTACAACAATAAAAAAAATAGTATTATGTGTTACAAGGTTACAGCTAGGCTTAGGTACAGAAAAAACGTTATAACAATAAAAAAAATTGTATTAGGTGTTACAAGGTTAGAGCTCACCATTAACGTTTGCTCGTCCAGGGAACAAGTACGATGTCAGCTGAAGTGTAGCCAATACGTTTAAAGCCTTTTGTATTTCAACAGCAGCTTCGATGTTTGCGTCTGCGGACATTTCACTTGAAACCACGTGTTTAAATGTTTGGTTTTATATTGATCAACTTGTATCCTTATTTAAACGACAATGTCGGTTTGTCCGTCAACAATTTTCAATCTCGAGAACTATAAGGGGTAGGAGCTGGCGCTGAAATTTGACATACAGATAGATCTCACTTAGATAAGATCAGAGCTGTTGGAATTTTGTTGGTATGTGGTCGGGTTTCCGAGTTGTGGGTGCCCAAAATTTGAGAATTTTGTATGGGCCACTTGTGTATTTTACTTGTGGTAACTCTTTGTTGTCGGAAACTGAGGTAGTTAACACCTCAGCTCCTATTGTAGTAGACAAACAACTATGCAAACCTTACTGCATTCCTGATTTGGGGGGTACTGTAGCTAGTGAAATTATTAGAGGGACGAGACTTAACAGCTTATGTCTTAAGGCGAGAAGCTCAATGTCGTGCTGTGTCTTAATCAGCGCCTCGTTGCTAGCTTATCACTTACCATCACGTGAACGTCCTGCTCATCTATCTCTTCGGTTAATTAAATAAAACAAATCCACTTCATCGGTACTTTCCAATTATTATACATAAACTGTGTAACTATTTTGACAATGTTTGTTTGCGTCACGATAAAACTTAGGAGATATTAAAAATTTTCACGCAAATTCTATAACATAATAAATACAAATAAACTGTATATTATTACTGTTGATCAAAAAAAGAATTGGCAATTAATTTATATCCGCACATTCAGACGGCAATGTGTGGCAACATTATAGTGTACTAGGAAAAAAAAAATAACAGCCATTAAAAATATTGTAAGTTATAAATGATTGATATTTATTTATTTATAATGCGATACGTCACGATTTCATACTAAAAAAATTATTATCGTTGTCATAAACGGCAGTTAACTGAAATTTAAATATAATGACTTTACCACGACGCCCAAACTTATTTTAAAAAATAATTGTTCAGCGGTGTCAGTGTTGCCATAGCTGTGGCTCATGTCTCAAATATTTTTTTTATTTTAATATCTATTTTGGGGAATATCTCAATCTTCGTGTTTTTATTGATTTGAATAAAATTAGTGAACAGAACAGATAAAAAATCCATGCTGGTTCCAATGGTTTGTAATTATTATCTTTTATATTTCAAGGTACTTGTTTTGGTCATTCTTGCAAGAGATTTTACACCGAGGCACATCATTAAGAACATATACTAAGTTTAATATTATATTAATTTGAAGATCCACATTTACCACCAGATAAAGGTCCTGCTAATCTCATAATAATTAGCTATTGTGAAAGGGTCATCAACATCGGCCTTTATAAATCCATTACGAGATACAGGGCTTCTCCCACGGGTTCATAAAAATTTACGGAAATAAAAGAATATCAATTTGTCTTATATTTTATTTTTGTGTAATAATGTCGAATACAAATAGCAATTTTATATCAAATATTGTTTAAAAAAATGCTAAGGGCAGCATTAATAATAATTGTACATCACTAAAAACAGAAGCAAGCCGGAGCTCGGCAGCCGCCATTTGCCGCACGGAATCGTTCCAGCTATTTGTAAATACTTAGAAAAGAATAGGCAGGCACATTTAACTTAAAACTAAAATAAAATAACCGTAAAATTAATAATCCATCCCTCTTCTCCCCTCCCTCATATCACAAACTGTGATGTTTGACGTGGAAGTTAATATTCGCCTCGTGTGGTGTAGCGTACATCCGTTATAACTACTACACTTTAATAACGAGCGTATCACTTATTATCAAGTGAAGACTGCTCGTTTCTACGATTCGATAAATTAAAAAAAAAAAATTAAAAACTTTACATAAAACACATTTGTTAAATAATATTATGGCATGTTACAATCGGTGAATATTTCAAGCTGCCTTCTTGCATATAGTCATACAAATAATACAAACAGAATAAAAAATAAACATAGACAATACAATAATATTAAAAGGATAGTATAAGTTAAAAAATTATTGCAAAACTCTTAATCACGCTTTTTTTTCAATAAAACATAAATATACAATTAAAATTGAAAAAGGATAACGCATCCACAATTTAACAATATTCTATTAAAAGTCGACGGCGCCGTAGACAAATCTAAATGCTAAGAATAATTAAAAAAAATACTAGATTATTTGTCGAAAAGTACATTTCTAATGAATCTACATAAAGTTGTTTCTTCGCTAAAAAAAATAAATAGGCACATTACATTCGCGCAGAATGTTTCAGTTCTCCAAAGGAACCACATTAACGCTTTAATTTCACATCGTTACTTATCTATGAATTATTATCGGTTAAAACCATCGACAATCGGATTGCAGTGTTGCCAGTTAGACAACCGCTATGGCTTTCATTATTTTTGTACTGAAATGTTGGTAATATTGAATTATTCCACTTTTAAGTACGAAATATGTATTCATCATTGTAATCCAAGCGTCGACCATCAGGGCGATTAGTATTAAACTATAAAATGCATTCTTAAATAGTACTAGCAATATTCCCACTGCTGGGACTCGCTCTCTACCATACAGAGAATGTCAAGGCTATTTATCCATTACGGTGGCTAAGTGCGACCCAAAAACAACTTGGAACATTTCGTTTACCTCTCGATATTTCCCTTCACCGGAAGCTCACTTCAATGGGAATCGAACCCGCGCCTTCATAATAAAATGTATAATCTCATAATAATAAAACACCTTAAAATATATTGAAAATGTACAAGTGACGCAAATACTATCACTAAATGAAGTTTACAAAACTTTTGTCGTGATGAATGTAGTGTTAAAGTATAAAAAAGACAATTCGTGTAGTTATAATTGTAGCTATCTTATTTGAGTAGTTAGAAAAGAATCAATGTGAACACTTACAACTAAGTGTAGTTCACGCTAGTCATTGCTTCTTTTAAATTTTTTAAAGAGTTACAATTTATTACCGGCCCGGAAGTTGAGGAAACTGCGTGACACTTGTTTGTTAGTGAAGTAGCTACTCGTTCGTTAGCCCGAAAAAAATAATTAGTGCAAATAGTTAATATTTATATACTTTACCCATCTTTATACATATTGTATAAAGTTGTATGATATATGTCATGTTAAGTTTTGTATGTTTCGCTCGTGAGATGATCGTTGGATGGTAAGTGTTAGCTTTGTATGTCAGGTGCGAGTGTTCGTGTGTCGCGGCGCCGGTTAATTTGTCTCGGTGGGCGTCGGCGGGACGGGCACCGCTAGCGGCGACCTCTGCCGGTCAAACATCTCTAGTATCAGCTTCGGGTCTGTTCCTGCCGGCACCGTTATTGTTCCCGTCTGGAGAGATCGCACTCATGAGTACCAACGCACGTTCTTCACCGCGACATTGCGTGACGCTCGTCCGCTTGCTAACAGAACCAACCAAAATTTACGGTTTCCCCTCTTTCGTTAATTATTTATTAAAAAAAAAAAAAAAACATTAACAGGTTCACTGCCGAATGCACCGTTTATGATACACGCCTTGTTTAATATATTGGTATAATTGTCTTGTGTCACGAGTTAACTTGAGTCATCGGGTGGAAGTGTTTTTAAAAACTGAGAGAGAACTGATTTTATTTAGTAATACAAGCTTCTTATATACTAAGGTTATAAGAATATATTATATTTATATATTATTCACATAGGAAAATAGCTGACATATTGTATTATATTATTCTATTCGTTGGGGTACCCTGTCGCTGACAGATCCGGGGCATCCCATTCATAACGGCTGATGGCTTTCGCGGTAGGTTTAGTGGGTAGGTTTTTTACTCGTCGAAGCAACTAGAGGAACAAGGCATTCATCTGATACGACCTACCCATAATAAAGCGCTGATTAAGATGGTATACACCACCACATTGCGCTCACCTTGACACATAAGATGTTAAGTATCTTCACTAGTAATTTCACTAGCTTACAACACCGTTCAAATTGAATACAGTAATGTTTGTCAATAGGATCTGAAGTGAATAAGAACATAAATACTTTTTACTGGCAATGAACTTATCATGTATAAACGGTTGAATGTTGCAATGAAAGCACGGCAATGAACTTGTTAATATTATTGTTTAAAGGTAAACATAATTTGAAATATTTAATAGTTAAATGGGACCCGTTAACCAAGTGATTTAAGCGTGGGTCACCGACGGTATATACCTGAACAACACGAACGAACGTCACAACACTGCGCAGTATAATCAAACGTTATTAGTATTTGGTTGGGGCTGGTGTTATGGTGCTGGCGGTTGGGTAAGGTGGGTATGGTGTTAAAGCAAATTGTGATATACCTCTATACGGGTGATGACTCCCTCCTCGCGACTGTGCTCTAGGACTACAAACAAAAACACAAAGCGCCCGTCAAACATACAAACAAACATTAAACATATAAATCTTTATAAAGCAAATATCAAATTGTTCGAGTTTTTTTTTTTGATTTATAATTACTAGGGGAATGCGGTAAATATAGCAAAATAATAAAAATGTATCTCAAATACTATATTAGTTATATCTTTAAGCTAAATAAATAAATGGCTACATTGAATGTTTTAATAAGTGTCGCATGTAGTGTAATGTATTTTGTTAAGTTTGTAATTTAAAATTAAAGTGATTTTTTTAAACTAAAATTGTCGCAATAATTTAAAAAAATAATTATCTAAATTAAAAAAAATTACATAATTTGTTTTAAATAATTTTTTTCGATACTATGGCAAGTTAAATAAGATCAATTAGCTCAGCTAAAGATCAACTGTCCCCTTGATGCCGTGGTTAAGTGATCTTGTAATACGAAGGTCCTCAGTTCGATTCCGAGATCACATATGCGGGTCAGTTGGGGAAGATTTTTTACAGTAACAAACATGTTTTTTTTAGGTGCTTAAAGAATTTTTCAATTACAAAGCTTACTGGGATTTTAGTCATGCGGGTTTTTAATGGTGTTTATTGGTTCTAATTACATATAATATATAAGTAATTTTGGATGGGAACGCAAATTAAATTTTAACCAGCAGTTAATAGACGTCCTTTATAGCGTCGTCACTTCTTACCTCGATAATTGTACGTTACCGGTAATTACATAACATGTTCTTTAAGTAATCGTGGTATGTATGTGTGGTGTAGTTGTACCTGTGTGTTGAACTAATGGAATGTGTACTCACTGTTCTCAGCGGTGGAGTTGCTGGTAGTGGTAGTAGTGGTGGTCGTCGTTGTGCCGTCAGTGTTGTTCTCGTTGATGGTCGTCCGCGTCGTCGTCTTCACTACCATCGAGCTCGTGTTCACTTGTGAATTCTGTTTATACATTTATAAATCAAGATGTACCGTTATGGGAGAACCGAAATCAACCTGCACAGATTGTGTGAGCATCCTAATCAGCACTTAATTGTTTTAGACATGGATATCATTTAATATTACGTGAACGTCATTCTCATCTCGTGACTTTGCCGTATGAAACAAAAACTGTAGACTAGTCCATTTTCATTAACCAAGATCTTCATTCCATGCATACATGAAATTTGGTAAAATATTGTGCAGTTTTTTTATTAGCACATAAGAATTTGAAGGCATTTGTATAAATGGTATTACCTGTAGGTTTATGTTCAGTTCCGGTGGCTCAACAGCATTAGTGTGATCCCTCACCGAGTCCACGGTTATGTCCCCTGAAGCTGCCGTAACGTCATGCACAGCTTCAGTAGTTTCCTCCTGTGTTCATTGTATGTTTAATGATTCTCTCATGTATATTTAAGTGGTGATTTAAAAAAATATATACCTTGTGTTCACCGTTCGTTAAAGGGGCTTCCTCGTTGGGACCTCGTAAAGCGGCCGCCCATGGAGACAGAAGTATATGGCATTCCGCGATCGTTACCTGAGAATCATTCATATTGAGACTTCGGAGTGAAATACAGTTATAACCGACAAAATAAAGCAATTAGAATCAGAGTGCAATAAGAAATATAATTGATAATAAACTAGTGACTCACTTTAGTTGCAGAGAGCGTGATCCTCTGGAGTTCAGAGGAAGAGTGCAAGTAGAGAGCTTCGCCTCGTTTCGAGAAACATAAACTTGAAATACCGCTGAAAATGAAACACATTAAATTTAATGGGCGGTTTTTAATTTTAAGGTGATATAAAATATTATTTTTGTATCTGTGGCCGATGAATACATAGTAAGAGCGTTTACTTGATGTCCTCCTTGCGTACAGCGGCCGCATTGAGCTGGCGGCGCAGCTCGGGGCTGAGCACGAGACAGTCGCCCAGGTTCGTGAGGCAGAGCAAGCACCATTCGCGGTGACGTTCCCCACCGCCGGCGCTGCATTCGAACCACGCGAACGCGGTGCGACGGACCTGGTAACATTTTATAGCACAGTTGTTACACAATCTACTACAATGAAAAGTGCCTACATCGCCGCCAATCGCATTGCCCCACATTCGACTTCCGTGAACAGCACCCGCATCGTTGTCAACCTGAAGCAAGCATCCGGTCCTCCGCCGAAACCGCCTCCTCAGCTCTACGTGCCTTCACTACCGTTACACACATTCGACTTCCATGAAAACCACCAGCATCGCTGCCATCCTGAAGCATTCGGTCCCACGGAACCGCCTCCTCAGCTCTACGCGCCTTCATTGCCGTTACACTTTCCCACGATGTCCCAGGCATAAGAAGGGACTCACTTCTGATTCGTCACTTTACGTTCAATCGCTGAACGACTGTCACGCGTTAGATGTAGTTTTAATTGTAATTCTTTTATAAAATAAATTTTAAGTTTTAATTGCATCTGCATTTTTTTGCAACCTCTGGCCGCAGCCGCCGCCTTCGTAATTAAGTATTAAATAGTATTATTATTAATAATTATAATCATTTATTATATGTAAATAAGGCTGAAGAAATCAAGTTTTAACTTTATAGAGGTGGACTTTTATATGAACGTAAAGACGCTTACCCGAGCCCCTTCGTGTGCGGTAAGTTTGTACTTATTGTGGGGCTTGAGTGAGGGCAATGTGAACACTTTGAATTGCTCCTCCGACGTGATGAGCACGCGATGTGTACCGGGCTCCGGTAGCGGAGCTACACCTCGCTCCACCTGTACATTATACAATATATTTAACAACTTCACAATTAAAAGTAATTGCACCAAACAATACTTCTGAATTTTATTACAAGTTTATGAAAATGGAAGAACAAAACTTGGGAAAGTTAATCAGCAAAATAATTGAACACATCCTGAAGAAATAGACACGTAATATGTATTTATATCATATAAACAACCGAAGATGACGTTTAAACATCGTAACTAGCATCTCATCATTATCATCTGCACGCTATTTATGACCACTGTTAAAATCTCTTGAGCTCTGCCACTTTCAATTACATAAAAATATGTGTCCAATATGTTTAAAAATAATGTTTTACGCCGTAAGATGAATAATAAATAAGATTTCCATACTTCGAGAGGATCCGGAAGTGGAACTGACGCTCCGTCTAATACTGTGATGCCGATTACTGGAGCTCTGTGCTTCAGTTGTATTTCCTTTGCTAATTGACAGGTTACCTGTGAAAACGGGTATACATTATTACAGAAATATTTAACTTTTATTACATTCATGCATAGCTAAAACCGACTTTATTACTGATACAAATAGGAATTGTTAATGATATTGTTTAATCTGGTCTCGACGTAATAATATAATAGTTTTTATACGTTTATGAAATTTACAATGGCGATTTGAGAAATCCTGATACATGAAATGAACCTGTATAAAGTTATATTATAAAAAAAAATCACCGGTTCTTCTTTCCGCTTGTTGGTATTGGGTACGTTCAATGTGAATGCGTACACTGTACCGTTGTTCGTGCCCGCCCACAGCGTCGGCGTGGAGTTTTGTGCTAAAAAAGAACAAACTAGGTACAGATATTTATTTATAATGTACGCTTACTTTACTCAAGTAGATATTTAAACCTTCTGAGAAGATATTTGTCCACCGTCGCCCTTCCGCCGTTATTGTCTAAAAGGCAACTAAGTAAAAAATAATTCCAGCGGTTTTTCTTATGCCAGCACTTAAAGTTGGGTTATTTTCATTAGTTGACTTCAATGAGTTAACAATTCGACAATTATAAGTTTTTCTGCAAGGAATAACTCTGACAGTTTCTCCAGTGATTATTTTTATGTGATGTCTATTTACAATAGTGAACATAAATAGGGTTAAATCTGGTAAAGGTGACTATCATCAACCGAAGTCGTACCGCCCTATAGGTCTCCTATCACTGTTTGGTAAAATAATGGAA
>DWLS01007239.1:0-10907 GCA_018246255.1 Pachliopta kotzebuea | reverse complement strand
TCACACACCTTTAACTACTCTATGCACCTGCCTACCTCATAACATCTCTGCACCATACAAGGTAGACTGTAAGATAATGCCAATGGTATTAAGTCTGCCCTTTACACTAGGTGTAAGAAATAAATAAATAGGATTTTTCGTTTACATTTATTTCAAAACCACATTGTTTATACACACTTCCGTCTAAAAATCTTATTTCTGTCTACAACGACAAGCGACCAACCGGCCGTTTGTAGAATCGAACTAAGTATAAATAATTCAAACTTAGATGTTTACTATTTTTTTATTGTGTTCCCCAAGGGATGTTTACTGAAGTTAGTCACGTGGGGTTGTGCAAGGGGTGTTTTCACGATAACAGTATGATAAGCCGCGCGTACGTTATCACAAATTAACTTAAAATTTTATCATACAGAAAAAAAATATATTATTGAAAATACAATAAATACAATAAATATTTTTGGAATAAAAATGATAATAGAAATCTTGATTACCCTTTTTTTTAAATAAAAATTGGAATTCTATAATTATAAATCTACACTCATGAACGTTACTAAACAATATTAAAAACAGTTGAAATAACAAATATATTAAAGTATATATGTACCTGTATATAAGTTGTCAATAAATATATTTAAAATTCTCTTATTTTTTTTAAAACAATGTATTTCATCTAAAGATCAAATTCCAGACAAGTGTCTTGAAATGGTATTTATTGAACAAACCGATTTTGCAGTCTATTTGGAACTTAGGTTTTGAAAATTAATATTATGCTATATTTCTTAATATACATAAGGTTATTTATGGGAAGAGCTGCAAACTATAATGTGAGCATATGCTTATATGTAGTGTTTTAAAACGATTTAGAAATATCGCTGTTATTTTGGGGTGATAAATAACGTATATCCCACGGGAAGTATTCACGGCCGCGTGGTTTCGTCGATTTCTACTGAAAACAGGCGTGTCACGAACGTAAGGCTATAAATCATTTTGGTTTGCTTCAGCGTGATGCCTGAAAGCTGCCGAGTTGGCGGGACAGTGTTAGGCGGGCGGGCGTACAGGGCGGCTGTCCCGCTATGAACTCTGCTATTTACTCCTTCCACCATCGAAGTTACAGCGTAAACTTACTTCAATATTAACAATAAGAAATTAAATAATTTTAAGATTTACTTTTGTTAGCGAAGTTGATATTTTATGTAGGTTTAAACTGCATTATACATTTTTTACGTAAAAACAAGTAGTATTTGTATTTACTTACAATATATTTCATAATAGTATTTTATTCCAGAATGAGCTAAAATGGAAGAGGAAACAGATGAGCATTTTATTTATAGATTAAATGACAATGGCACGGGGCCAAGTCTTCTTGTCAAGGTATGTTTTTCTCATGCCAAATAAATATAATAAACTTTGTTTTAATGATTTCATAGGTATTTTAACATATTCCAATTACCTATCAAGGGTTCTGTTATTATCTTTATGTGGCTTTATTTATATACAAGCGTAAGTTGTTAAACAATTTATGTTTACGATTTTATGTCAACTTTTAACCTCTGTTTCCCGTAACTTGATTATAATTATTTTTTATGGGTTAATAAAATAGATCTTATGTGGAAAGATTCAATATTAATGATGTAACGGATCTGATAATTTGTTTCTGTATCGTTTCTTCAATCTAAGTTTTAGTTCTAAATCAAAGTAAGTTTTGCAAGTGAAAAGGTAATTTTAATTGCTGTGAATTATTAAGGTCTGCGCTGAGCGCGGGTGGCGCGTGTACCAAGGCTACAGCGGCAGTGAGGACCGTTGGAACCTCTGGTGGAGGACGAGCGCTTTTCCAGCCGCATGTTACAAAGCCCTCGGTGATTGGCAGGTACTATAATATGCAGATACTTTAAATTGATAAATCATATTTTGAAATTATTTTGATTCGTTGAATATTACGTAGGGTGTATTCATGTTTAATAGATGTTACAATATTCTAGCTAATGCTTTAATTCACTGTTGTTAGTTCTTGTGAAAGACACAAAGATTATTTATAGAATGAGAGTTATAATTTTTTTATATACCGTCGTAGATTTCATTTAAGTAGCATTTAACGAGGCAACTAGATTTTTAAATAGACGATAAAGTTTGGTAACCTATTATCACGTTAACATCCCATGTACTAAGACTAACAGAATATAGATGTCGTTGCTCAAATAAAATATTTACTGTTGTGTAATGTAATAAAATTGTATAGACCTAATAGATAAATTATGTAGCATTGTTGCACTATAACCGTAGATATTACGTATTTAAAATTTAATTTGAATCTACTCGTGCAATCCGCAATCATAATTGAGGGTTGCAAAGTAAATTTCGGTTTGTTATAAAAATAGGTGAGATTACTTTAGTATTTTCATATCAAACGAATTCATTGTTAAGTAAAACAGGGGAACGTCACGGGATAATATTGGATTGGATTATGAAAAGAACGATCGGTTTCCATCGAGTTGTTTCCGTGTTTGCTATACATTAGCAAACTGAGCTCGCGGAATGTGTAAGCGCCTTACAATGACTTATGGTAACGCTTTTCCACACTGGTACTTTGTTCATATGTGGTATTTATTTCTGAATGAAATAGTTTCTTATTTGTTAACCTTCTAGAAGTGATAATTGATTAACTCTGTGCTATTTTTTTATCAAATTTCTTTTTGTCTAAAGCAGCATCTTGTAAAGTAGTATGTAAACTTATTGTTCCGTTGTTGAGTATATGTATATAGTTGTATGTAACTGTTTTATTGTGAAGAGTGCTGTATAGTATTTTGTTGACTAAAGTAGCTTGTCTCATCAGGTAGCTGCCTTTAGGTTCGCGGTTTCAAATCCGATGAGTTATATTAGTCAGCCAAACGATTTAAAGTAATGTACTTCATCAGAGTATAAATAAATAGTATAAAATAAGAGACAGATTGTAAAAACTATTTAAACTATTCTCACGAAAGTGATGAATTGCAATCTATACGATCTACGTACGAGTTGTGATCTGTCGTGTCAGCAACTAATCAACATTTGAGGTGCTTTGACAGGCATTGATAGTTTTATGGTTGTTCCAGTGTTTTACTAGTACTCATATTTTTACATTTACATTTATGTCTACTCCATTTACAGTTTATGAACCACATACCAAAAGGTGGATCGATATGCAGAAAAGATAGCCTGTCGCGCCTCTTGCGGTGTATGAGAAGAATATATGGATCTATATACGATTTCAGGTAAATATTACTATTACTTGTACCGTTTTATTTTAGATCTCAGCACACAGTTTGTATTGAAGTTTTCTTATTTAGAGAAATTTTTAACGAAAAAATAAAGGTTATTTAGACATATCATAATTGAGCATTGCAATTCGAGATTCTCTAAATCTAGTAACTTCTCTCACTACTATGCCTTTCCAACACAAATACAGTAAGTAATAAGGCTAATGTGGAAGGTAATCATCAAAATATACCTTTTGAGTAAGAAATGATCGCTATAAGAGATTTCTACGCACTTAAATTTTAACGGTGGTCACTCTCAGTGCAAAAGTAATTAGAGGTTTCTTATGATGCGATCCTGTGTTATAATTAAGCAAAACCTAGGAACTACCAGGTTTACTACCTCCCTGTGCTACGGTAAATAGCAGATAATCTTCGTGAATTCGCTTTTTTCTCAATATTGCAGACATTACTTTATTTCATTCTGAATCGACAGTCGTGGACGGATTCCTCTGCGTGATATTTCTTGGCTCTTCTCCGTGGTTTCTTTGATCAAGAATTTTTAACTTCGCGAATAGAAAGAAGAGTAGTAAGAGCAAGATAGCTACTAGATACATACCTATAGGCTCTAACTGCTCTAAACTGGGTGTAGTTCTTAGTTCGATAAATAAATTATTTTGTTGACTTTAATAATTCATTGTGTGCCTTAAAAATCAAACAGAAACCTTAGCCAGCGTTTTTAAATACGAGTATTGGTTTTTAAAGATAAGTGTTTCTAGTATATGCGATATTCTGGAATTTTGTCTCATAATGAAATAGTCTCTCGAATTACTTTCACCTATAATTGAATAATGCATAAGTAACAATTTCGCATAATCAAATATGTATTTCATCGCTAATAAGTAATTACGTCGATAGCCTTAGAAAGTTAGATTCATTCATAACTGTGTTAAGTTTATTTACGTCAAGCTTAGTTATTGTTGTGCATGTTACGATTCAATCCCCCCCGATTCTCTTTCTGCCATTATAATAAAACTGCTTTAATGTATTTCGTACGCCGCGGCAGTGATTACACTGTAAATAATGATCGGTGAATGTAATGCCTTCCCAACCGGATGAGCCGATGGCTTTTTTTTAAATTAAAATCGACCATAACAAAATGCAAGCACGCAAATCCCTGAAAACGAACAAGGGCTGTAAATTGTAATTGTGTACTGAAACGGTTCAGCTCGCGTTGGTTTTTTTAAACAAGTGAATAAATTTGATTTATTAGCGATCGTAAACCATTGCAAGCTATAATTTTTGGTTTGGATTAAATGATAGCGAATTTGTTTAAAAGCTTTGAAATAAAGCTTTGTTTATAGCGACTTTTTAATGTATTGACTTTTTATATGATTGTTTTGTGATTACGAGTTTTGATTTAATTTAGACTGTAGCAAAATGTTTATCATTATTATTTGATATGTTTTAACAATTTTTGTAAAGTTTATCATAATAGGGTTATTCTCAACTCAACTTTACATATATATACAGCTTGTCTTTTAATCTGTGTGTGTATTTGTTTGTTTGGTCGTTTCTTCGTCGATTCCGTTTTATGTAGTATTAACTGCATGTATTCGCACTTTTAGAGTTTTTTGGTTATAGACGGTATATTGAACCATTTGTTGATTGTCCTGGCGTGTACATCGCTGGTTTGGGAGTCAATCGCCTCACGTCATCGGCCATTTGAATGAAACTACGAGACTCGTTGCGTGGCGCACGGCATTACCTTGCTCCGCATTTATAGCGATAGATATACTGTAAAAATATTTACAAAGAAATTACGTAATTTTTTATTAAAACTATGAATTACTCTATATTAACATAAAGCGTGAAATTTTAAGACATAAAATAAAAATATAACCTTTTTTACTACATTTTTATTTTAGTAGTATTTTAGCAATGTTTATGTATACAAAAATATTATTACTGGGTATTTTTTATGTATGGCTCACAATGGTAAAATTATTTATATTAAAATATCTGATTAGTGTACTCGTAAAAATAACCTTTATTGTAGTTTTTCATTAATCACTCGGAATAAACTTTTCCGGAATTCTTATTTAGTATGGTAGTTTCTAACTATGCTCCCAGAGATTACTATATAATAATTTCCCGGTGTGGATTAAGAAGTATATTATACAATATTTTATATAAGAAAGTATGAAGCCATGAACAGAAAATTAGAAAAGATAAGGTTTGTTAGATTCAAATGGATTGCAAAAACTCAGACAGACAGATTTTGTTATATAAATCAGTTAATAATGTCTGCAATGTCTGCTAAGGTAAATTTGTCTTTACAAACGACCATTTACTGCATAAGTTTTCCATACTGTAAAGTTAGGAAAATGCAAGTAAGCTCTAAATTACTGTAATTATTTTTTGCAAACACAACCTTGGCTTGTTACTGCGACTGTTTGTTTTAAACTATTTTCATGATAAAAATACATTTTCTCTTTTGACATTGGAACCAATTATACAAAAATCATCATTAGTTACTAATTTATGAATTTTCATTTGACATTTTTAGTCTCTATATTAATATATATACATTTGAAACAATGATTAGTAAAAACGTGGCTTCAAATATAACACATGAACTATATATTCTTTATAACAAATAATGGGATGAATACATTATGGATGAAAGTGTTCATAATAAAATCATTTAAATTATGATTAATAGAAACAGTTTTAAACAATTTTGTTCACCTAAGCCCCAACTGCAATAGAAGTTTCGATGAAATTAAATTAGCAAACTTTGTCGACAACTTTTAAAGGTCACATTAAAGACTGTTCCGGGCCGAGTGAGAGTTGAAAGTTCAGGGTAATATTAAATTATCATTTGGAATATTAATGAATCGTGCTTTCATAGCAATTACTCCAAGTGGTACCGGCGATCGCGTGCCGTTCCCGAAAGAAAGATCCGGTACCGTTGTTTCGCCGTGTTTGAGACATCAATGTGAAGTTCCAATTCTGCATTTGTGTTTTTGGGGAACGACTGTAGTTAGTTACCTATAGAAAATCAAACAATACAAAACTCACAGTTTTCTACTAAACCTTTTTATGTAGGCTATGAGTATATTTTTTAATTTGGAAAAATTTAAATTTTAGCATTCGTATACTTTTCTTGAATTTCGTGGTACGTTCTGAAGTTTTAATTTGATAATGTTATTTTTAACTGGAAGTTAAAATCATAAAACAGTCATAAGTAGAACCTCTTGAAAGTAAAAAAAATAAATAAAAATATTGTAACTATCTTCAAACGGCGAAAATTCTTATAAATATATCTATTTTGTATGAGTCATAGTCTATTTAAATATTCTCTAATCTATCTCTTAAGTTCTCATAACCGTGAAGATTAAAAACAAATAAAGGAAATTAATTTTTTTATGAAGATGACCCGAATTATATTAATTAAATTTTTATATTAATACTATTAATAAATTTATTGTAATGTCATTTAATAATATGTTGATATGTATACTTGTTTAATACACTCCTTTTATTTTAATTGCGCAACGCACCTACCTACTTCATGACATCTCTGCATCGTTCAAGGCAGACTATAAGATAAAGCCAATGTAATTAAGTCCACTTTTACACGAGATGTATAAATAAATAATTGTAAAAACATACAACGTTTATATTTACAGTCCGCCATGTTTTCATTTGCCGTTGGAATATGCCAAGCTGGTCACCGAGTGCTCGCGACTTCAACGTGCTGAAGATGGATCTAGTTCTAACGTGGTTTGGATACACAAGCCGGTTGCACAGAGCCAGGGACGCGGGATATTCCTGTTTCGGGTAATCAATTCACCTGTTCATCGATTACAAAGTATGACTTCCTCATCGATATTAGCAGGAGGTTCTCCTGATACGTCTTCTCATAATAATAAGGAGCTAGGTAGATTGTTTATACTGCAGCAAATTGTGCCCGATGTCTTGAATCATAATTTTTTAAGTGTAATCACCCATTATTTTATTAGTTCTAGCTCCAGCTCTTTTCTAACCAAGAACCAGTTACCTTTGCACTTTACCTATGGTTTTCGTAATGTTTTTTTTCTGGTGGTCTTTCTAGGAGCGGCTCTGTTTCTGCCGCTATATAAATAGTAGTGTAGTTAGTTGAATTATTGGAAGTAATGAGACTAAAAATCTCTTCTCAAAGCGACAAGCGTAATATAGTGTTCTTTTTTATAACTAGCGCCATATTATTATAGGCACCTACAATCTCCGCCGTGATTGCCTAGTGGTTTGAACGGCCTGTACTGATGAATTTTTTAATTTATATAAAGTTACTATAATACCAATTAATATCACGTGCTGTGACGGTGAAGGAAAACCTATATATCTATGTGATGACCATCCGTGGTCGGACTAGTAGTATTTCACATGAATTACAGAATGCAACGGCAACACCACTCTTTTATAACTGGCAAGAAAGTTGTCGTGCGGTTGACTACACATGATGACCACGACCCTCAGTCATGAGGAAATACGACTTAGAGGAAGAAAACACAATCTCCGAGATAGTCCATCAAGAAAACAAGAAAGTATTATAAAACTATGAATATTGAATGCCTTTGTTTATTAACATCGATATAACAGATTTCGGTATTAAGTTGAACTCGCATAAATATTTTATTAGAGGATTTGTGTTTATGATGCAAGGTTTATGCCATAATCACCACGCTTCGCTGATTGACGATTGTGGAACACCATACAAGAGATCTATGTGGTGGTCCATTGGTGGAGATATAACAATTATGATATAGATTTACTAAAGTTTATTTATACAATTAAATAACGTAGTGTTATTTCTCTTTGGTTTCAGAGTGTGTGCGAGATGCGATGCGGTAATGCGGCGGTAGTGCAACGGTACATTGAGCGGCCACTGTTGATAGCAGGGTACAAATTCGATCTCAGGCTCTATGTTTTCGTTCCGGGTTACCGCCCTCTGACGGCGTATATGTATGCCGAGGGGCTCGCTAGATTTGGTGAGAAAGCATAAGTCAGACACACTAACATCTATTTTTCATATTCACATACAGTAAAATCGTTTTATACGTAATGTTAAAACTTAAAACTAAACGTTTGTGTAAGTGTTGCGTAATCTTTTTACTTATAATACATGTTTTTTTTCGTTCCTCCTCTTCCTCCTTCCCTAAATCCTGTTCCCTCGTCTCTCTCCTCTTCCTTATATTATATATTTGTTATGTATATATATTTCAGTTCGCGGAGTCCGGATCCGCGAGCTCAGGGTTTGATGAAGCTTTCGCGGCCATAATAGTGGCCGAAAGCTTGAACTTCATCAGAAAAAAAAATTCGTTTATCCGTATAATGGAACAAGTACTTTTAGTTTCTTTTTTATTGTTTTGTTATTAATTAACAATTTTTTTAATCTTTATTCGTTTCTTTTTTCTATTGTAGTTCCAAACATTTTATTTCTTAATCGTCCTCCATCCCATTTTTTTCTTTCAGATCTCTGGCTTATATAAAGAAGACTCATAACATATTTATTTTCAAGTTTAATGTTTTTCTTAACCAATACATTATTGTTCTTCGTTTTATTTTCTATTACATTTACTTTTATTTCCTACACATATAGTATTTTAAGTATTTAGGTTTTTTTAAATAAGAACTCTCTCAGCATAGGACATGGTGTGAGCCATGACGCTGGTTTTCAGTGAGCCCTGTGTTAACCGTGTAATCAAACTAAAACTTAAATCTGGAAACTAAACTAAAGAATAAAGCATCTGTTTCATAATAAACAAATAACTACATGTCAGTACATGTTTGAGCTCCGTCGCCGACGTCAACGGCAGGAGGCGACACTGCGCCACTGGTTTCGGCCACTATTATCGACATGGATTATTATCTTTTTTATTACTTCTTTACAGAATCGTCAGTCTAAAATATTACTTTTCAATTATTTAGCTTGAGGTGTCTGTTGCATAACACGGGCAATCTTTTTGCAACGTTTTTTGCGATTCGCCCAAAGACGGGAAGTGTTTCAGATATTCTAATCCCATCCCCTCTCCCCTTATGATATATTAGTTTGTTGCTTCCTTGTGTTGTTCAGTGTAATCTTATATTGGAGTTACCTTTTTAGGTTTCCTGCGCAATGATTTTTTTTTATGTTTTAGGAACCGACAAATATACGCTATCCGACATTCACAATCCTTACAGGCATTTGACAAATTCTTCGCTGAATAAAACTGGTCCTCGATATGCCGAGTGCAAGGATAGAATCGGCAGTGGTATGTATGTATGGTAATCATCATCATTTCATTCGATGGATGTCCACTGGTGGCTATAGCTCTTGTAAAGTATTCCACAAAATACGATCTCGTGTTGTTTGAATCCAGTGACTCTCTGCGACTCTTTGTGTCATAAACTAGTTTTTCTTATATGGTAATATTTCATTACAAATTTCTAGTAGAATATCTTTTTAATAAGTTTCAATGCTGTTTTTTAAAATAAGAAACAATTGTCATTATGTATTATTCAGCACATTTTTATTTATTTATTAAATATTTCGTTTATGATACATCAATATTGTCCATCAGGGTGTAAATGGACGTTGAAACAAGTTCGCCGCGCACTAGTTGGAAGGTGGGGTGCATCCGAGTGGCTAGTGTGGCAGCGTATTCGAGCCCTGGTCACCCTAACGTTACTAGCACAGGCCGCTGGTACACCTCCGGCGAGAAACTGCTTCGAGTTTTACGGATTCGATGTACTCCTTGATGAATCCATGAAACCTTGGTTACTTGAAGTAAGAATTGGGAACATGAATGGAGAATTTTGATAGATCATTAACCTGAGCTTTGAAACACGAAAGTATCTGGTGAAGTGTTGAGATATTGAACAATTAAGTGATGATTGTAATCAAGTCAAGTCAAGTGATAAGTGATGAAAACTTAGATGTTGTTAACTCTTGCGACTACCAATTTCAAGTATTGTAAAATTAAAGCTTCAATTAAATTGTTAAAATAACTTTTCATTCTACTTCTTACTACAGGCTTAAAAAAAGTATTCGTTAATATTTTACTGTTTTTTTTTTTTTCTGCACATCCTGTTTAATTTTTGGTAATTACTGAATAGATATTAAATGATATTTTTCAGGTAAACCTTTCGCCAGCGCTCGCTGCGGATTGCGAGGCCGATGTGCTGGTGAAGCAGCCGATGTTGCATGAGCTTTTCGATCTGCTGGGCCTCCCAATGCGACACACCGGGCTCTCGCTGTTGCAAGGACCGCCCACATCACAGGCCAATAGGTAGGGAGGTATCTTCCAAACCATTTTAATTTAAACTTTGAAACGTCTCCGACATTAAGTAAATATACTTAGAACAAACTAAGACAGTCATGGAAGTAAAATCTATTGAAATCAAAAGATGAGAAGAAGTTTTTACATAACATGAGAATTGAGAGGTAAGTAACGATGTCTGTAAGCGCTCAAAAATATTGATGTTGTGTAGATATCCTAAATCCACTGGTTGTAGTTTCTGTTGCCGGAGACCGTCTAAGTAGATAGATAGATATATAAACTCTTTATTGCTCGTCGAACACGCCCTCGCGGGATTCTCGCGTAAAAGGCCACACGACACGCTCGCTCTTTTCTTCGACGTGGCGAAGGC
>DWLS01007238.1:0-10908 GCA_018246255.1 Pachliopta kotzebuea | reverse complement strand
ACAATTAGCGGATTTAACTTTGTACTTTTTAACAGTGCATATGCTTTGTCGGTATTGGGAAGAAATGCTTTTGTTACCGCCGCTGTATTGCTTCGTGTGTATCTATCACTCCAATCGTTACGAGTTTGTAATCTAAGTGTGTGTTTTATGTAAGAAATGGGACATTGGTCATGGTTAGGTGTTGATTTTTTATGTAACGCAGCATCTTTAGCCAAAGTTTTTGTCTGTCGCAATGTACGGGTTAAACTTTGTAGTGGTTTGAAGTGAAGCGACCGGTGTGTTGCTCTCGGGTTGGCGGGACAGCGGGACAGCGGGACAGCGGGATGTCGGCGTCACGTAACATGTCGCGTACACGTCCAGCAACACGTCACGTGCCGCGGCGCCACGTGATCCGCGCTCACGTTGCCCGCTCCGCTGAAGTTTTCCAACTCCCGCATTGTGCTATTGTAAAACTACTCCGGTTGTTCGCGAATGGATCGCGGGGAACATTTTCGATCCGCTCGACTCCAAACTTTCTCTTGTTTTATGTAACTTTTTTTTTAAGTTATTTAATTTAAAAAAAAATCAATTTAGTTATCATCATGACTGTTGTCTCATGCTGAAAGCCTCTCTAACTTCCAGCACGGTCAGTGCACCTGAAACGCAATCATCCCTCTACCACTCTACTTTTCATCACCGGACGACAAGGCGCACGGCGAGACTCCATCCTTATGTTGTAAACATTCCCAGTTTACGCACTAAGAGGTTTGACTCCTCGTTTTTAATAAGGACAGCTAAGGAGTGGAACAACTTGCCGGCGTCACTGTTCCCGTCCAATTACGATGTGGGCGTTTTCAAAAAAAGAGTGAATAGGCATTTGTTAGGTTAATGCGCTTCACCATCATAGACCACATCTTCACTTAACACCAGGTGGGATCGTGGTCAAGCATTAACCAATACCTACGTAAAAAAAACACCAACCCTCCTTAGAGAGTACGGCTAAGATATTTTCCTAACTGATTTCAGAGCAACGGGGCCAACATAATGGTTGTTCATATGAATATTATGGTAACAAAAAAATAATTTTTTGCTTCCTCATTGTTTAGTAATCATTTTAATAATATTTGTTAATGTATGTATTTAATAAATTATAATCTAAGACAAATAATCTTACGTAATACAAACAAAAAAAAAACAATCATCATAACGCTATATTAATCAGTTGCTAAAGCTTTGAATTAATTGGAAGACATTTTTTGTATTGCTTTATTTTGTGTGGAGCAATTAAGCAATTAAATTGTATTGTGTACGAATTTATGCAATTTTGTAACGATTGTAACATGTCTTATGAGTGCAAAGTAAAAACTTGCTAAACTAAATCTTTAGCAATAGTGAACCAATAGAGAATTCGTATTTGTGAATTTCGTAGATCAAATTATATCTCTTTCGCTTCTTGGCGTTATACCAAGTGACAAATTCGAGGAAACTAATACACGTAAGAAACTATCGTTTATCAATGTTTTCCTTGTAGTAATGAGAAATCTATCAGTAAACAAATTACGACCTACAAAAAAATTAAGAGGAAAATATTTGTTTTAAATACTTTATAAATAATTCAGTAAGAAAAGCTACTACAGTGATAAGTTAATCATCATCATTGAATGCCATTTCAAAGTCAAATTGGGCCGATAGTTGGAGATAATTATTTGGAATGTGCTATTCTTTTCAGTATAGTATAATGTCTAAGTAATATTCTCTTCCATTCAATTAGTGATTAGAGTTGATACATGACGATTTTATCAGTAGTTCTAGTGTGTTTTATAGGAGACTTTAGGCTTTATAGCAGTGTGAGTGGATCACTAAAGTAGGATATTCGCAGGTGGACATCGACAACAGGTTTAAACCATGATCCTGAGATACAATGAGACAAGATGAAAAGTCTTTATTTACAATACTTTGAATGATCACTAAATATAGATATTACCTTTTGAAGTAACATCGCCATCGAATTGCAAATGTTACTATTTAATTATTTAAGGTTGGTCAACAAGTCTAATCCTAACTGGCAATTAGTTAACTAGATTACTGCCGTCACGTGAAACAACCCCTGGCGGCCTTGGCCGTCACCTTATCAAGTTCCGGCCGCGCCGCAACAATGTCGAATATTTGCATTTTTATTGCTCGTAACGAAATTGGAGTTAGTAATATATAATGGATTTATTCAGTGTTGCATTGTATATGAGATTGCAATGCAACTTACAATTGTGGCAATTTTTACATTTCTGTTACTCATAGGTATTATAGTGCCGATTACGCTCTGCTAAGAGTTGTTATGAAGAATAAGACATCGGTTACTCATTAGACTTCACGTTTTTGTCGTTTAGTTCCACACGGAGATGACCTCTCCGGACGCTGAGGACTATCACCAAAGGGTAAAAATCTCCACTTCACCCTGACTCCTCTCCAGAAGACAAGGACATATTTCCGAAGATTTCTTCTTCGAAACTATACTTAACTACGTTTGTATTAAGTCCTTTTTTATAGGTCTTCGAAATCTCTTATAGTTACGTATCTATTTATGATCGGTGTTATTTAGTCTATTGAAGTAGGAGGTGGAGAGTTCTGGAAGAAATGAGGTGGAAACAGTCTAGTGGATTCATAAAGGACTTAGTGCTACTAGAGTGCAGATCTTGTACAAGTGATT
Source organism: Pachliopta kotzebuea (assembly GCA_018246255.1). NCBI lineage: Eukaryota > Metazoa > Arthropoda > Insecta > Lepidoptera > Papilionidae > Pachliopta > Pachliopta kotzebuea. The sequence goes on along the minus strand of DWLS01007238.1, from coordinate 8,225 downwards.
ATTTTCAAGTTCCGAAGTCACATCGATTTTTATATATTCAAAATTATATTCCCTATTAACCATAGGTTAAGATAGACAGAATCAATCACATTGTGCTCCTTGCCTCGGGACATAGATTGTTAAGACTCGTTACTCCCGTAATTTCTTTCTGTTCGCTTTTGAGAAACTGTTACTTTTATTAAATAGTGTATTTATATATATATATATATGTAATGTATACGTATAAGTGGACATAAACTGTTATTAGCAAGTTTATAACTTACGTCTGTTAGTACGAAAAACCAATTACGTGCCGAAAGAGATGTGTTTTATCCGCTGTGGCTAAGTACTTTGCAAATCCTTATAAATACTTAACTTAATCGTGACATTATATAACTTGAGTTGTCCATTAATCACGTACTAAAGTAATAAGACCAATTTCAAAGGAATGTTCCATTACGTGGTTTCTTTCACGTTTAGCAAAAGTAATTGGTTTGACCTGTGTTATCACCATCATCATCATTGGCTGATAGAGGTCCACTTTTGGACATAAACCTGTGCCCAATCTAAACGTATATCATGTTATATATAAACAGTGCAAATGTTAACGGTTAAGAGATAATACTCTGAATAAACCTATAGTAAGATTGAGAATATTGGTCTAAATATAACAAAATAGTCATCATCATCAGCCTCTCCTAATCCACTGTTGGACATAGGCCTTCCTCAATGTTTTCCACCAAATGCGGTCCTCAGCTTTTCGTATCCACCTTTTCCCGATCGCTTTTAATTATATCACACCACAAAATTGATCACACCAAACCTAACCAATTACCAAAAACATAAATAATTTGATAAAAATAAAACCATCCAAATAGTGAGATTTCAGAATCGAACCAGCGACCTTTCGTAAAAAATTTACCCGCTGCACTACGGAGCTAGCTCAATCAGAACTACAACCTAAAGTTTAGTGCTTTATTTAAAAACAATATTTAATATAATATATTAGACGGTTACCATTTCTCTTACATAATAGTAAGATTTATAAATAGACTTGCTTTAATTAAATAATAGTATTAAAATTTGTTATTATCTGTTTAGTCTAGGTCTCTTTTGCCGGAGACTGTCTAAGTAGATAGTACCGCAGCTTCTATTTCTACCGCCAAATAGTAATATGCAAACATTACTAAATTTGGGTTTGAAGGGAGCTGTATGTTAGTGAAATTACTGGGGTAACGAGACTTGATAACTTACATCTCAAGGCAAGTACAATGTAGTGCTGTATATACCATCTTAACTAATGACGCGTTGTTATGGGCAAGTGTATCACTTACTAGTAAGTGAACGCCTTGCTCCTTTCGGCTCGGTAGCTCTTATTTCTTCAAACAGTAGCGCACAATTATTACTGTGTTTCTATTTAAAAAGCATTGTATGTTACTGAAATTACTGGGGTAATAAGACTTAATACCTTTTGTCTCAGACGAGCGAAATGTGGTGCTGTGTATATAATCTTAACTACCGCTACGTTGCGTTGACAGTAACGTTTGGTGAACGCTTTGCTCGTCTCTTCGCCAAATCCGTTATTTTGTATATATCTATAAATAAATAGAATTTATTCTTTGTACTTACAATCAAAAACTTATGTAAATATATTAAAAGAATCATTAGTAACATAGGAATTATATATTAAACTTAGTAACAGTTACTAATTAATTGATCGCTGCAGAACATATAAATATCTAATATTTCAGTTTTTAGAATCTTCCTCACACGAAACGGTCAATGAGGAATGTTCTGGAAGCGGTCAGTTACAGTGAACACGCAATTGATAAGCACGAGACCTGTCCCACGTTTTCACATCACGTGTACCAAACGTTTCAGTTACACGCGCAGACAACGTAACTATATATATGTACATAACATATTTATAATATACATAAATAATTCATACTTAAACTCATAAAATCAAAAATGGCTGCCAATGTTGATTTTTTTAAATTTTAACATATTGTATTAATGTTGTCAGTTGCCGGAAGCCGTTTAGTTACCGGAGCTCCTATTTCACAAGCCAAATAGTAGTAAGCAAACATTACTGCGTTCTAGTTCGTACGAAGTAATTTCACTAGTTGTTATAACAAGTGAAATTATTAGGGTGATTAGACTTAATATATATCAAGGCGGCGAACTTTATTTGGTGCTGTGTATACGATCTTAACCATCATCACGGTTTAGGCAGGTATTATCATTAGGTGAATCAGGTGATATCCCTGTAGTCGCGGGCTATCAAGAATAGGAGAAGAGCTTCCTTAGGCTTGTTGAGTAGCTTTCTTTGGGAGAAGCCTATGTTCAGCAGTGGACTGCCGCAGACTGTTGATTGATTGAAACCCTGTCTGTCGTAGAAGGTGATTAAAAGGGTTTTTGGGTTTGCGGGCTTTGAGGGTTAGAGCTGCATTCACTGTCTATTAAGTAAGCCCAGGCCGGCGATAAGAACGAATTTGCCTCGTACTTTGTGGTAACACACTGTGGGTGCTGGGGAGGGTAACGGCTCCTGAGATAGCAGCAGTGTAGGAAGGCATCGATGAGTTCTGTAGGAGATCTCGGGCCCTTCCGCAATGCACCGTGGATGACCACCAAGGAGGTTTTAGTGAATATAAATCCAACATACCTTTAACTTCTCCAGAGGTTTTAGAAGCTTTAGAAGATTTCTCGAGCGTCAAAAAAGAAAGGTGTTTCACGTGAACATCTCGATTTTTATGTATACTGTGTAACGATTTCATATTATAATATCGCCAGACAAGTTTCTTTTGACCTGTACAGCTACCACAAGGACGCTATAAAAACTTAATAAATACCCCTCGTGACCCTCGTCACGTGTATCCTAAGCGCTGATCGAGGAAAACACATCATTATGCACCGGAGCAACTCCTTTAAATACTAAATTTGACGGAGAATAACAAAAACCTTTGATATTTTAAAAGCGAAATCCACTTGTTTTTTAGATTGATATTCCGCCGCGATTACTTCCTCCAACTACTGACGGCAATCGACGATTATTAATAACTTTTCGAAAGTTGACTAAATAAGTTAAGTCGGTTCGGATCTCTTCAAAGGTACTTTGTACTGCTTCCGGAATATTAAAGATTTTTTCAACTGGTAAAATTTTTTACTAAAATTCAAAGAAAGTTTAAAACAGATCTGTTTGTGTTGCGAATTTTATATTAAATTAATTAAAGTTCTTAATCAACTGTGGAACCTTACAAAGTATGAAATTTATTGGTAGTAGGTCACCGTTGCCGGAGACCGTCTAGGTAATATGAATTTAAAAAATAAATTTATTTTTCACAATTATTACTAAATTCTGATGAAGTTTCCGCTATAAGACTGACTGCGACTTTTACGTCTCTTTTTTTATTATTTTATTTATTATATTATTGTAAACGTTCCCCTTCGTGATTCCTTAATTTTTGGCTTTTGCATCTTCATCGGACCTAAGGCTCTCGAATGCGGTATCTATGAGCTAAAAATAATTCACACAGCTTGAATTTGATATTTTATTTTCTTGGGATAAACTCAAGGTTGTAATCAGCCGCATTAGCCAAGTGCGAGTTGATAAAAAACGGCATTAGTGTGACACGTTTTAAACATAGCTCGTTTAGTAAGAACTTTCTTACTCAACAGTTGATTTACTAATTTCTCAACTCATTGTTCATGTTATTGTGTTTGTTGTTAAGTAACAGTTGTCGCTGTGTCGACACTATTCCCACTTCCGCTGTTGATTAGTGTATATACATTGTGTTTGTTGCATTCCGTTTTGTTACAATTTCATTGCGCAATCGCGGACCAAGGCTGACAACATACAATTAGCTGCGCTATGCTCTGTTATTTATTGGATATATGTAACGCCATAACTTATATTGGAAAGTATAACGCTATGTTAATTTTATTTTGACGAGGTGGCGCGACGGTATCGTATTGGTACTTTAGCTTATAGTAAGTGATACGCTTGCCCATAACAATGTGCCGCTGGTTAAGATCGCACTGTACCATATTTTTTTTATTTTGATATGCTCTTTTATTCCTCGGACTATTGTCGGAGACCTTGTTTGCTTATCAAATACTTGCTTGTTTTTATAATTTTTATCTACTAATAGCAAAAGACGATAATTATGATACCTGCTAATTATTTTTGTTTCTTGTAACAGCATCCTGTGTAATCTTTTCCATCACACTATACCATATTGCCATATTGCGCTCATCGCCTTGGGACGTAAGATGAAAAATCTCGTTACCCCAGTAATTTCTCTAACCTACAGCACCCCTTAAACCGGAAGATTTAGCTTGGTTAGTCCGGATGCGCGAGCCCTGGGACCGACGAAGCCTTCGCGGCTATAATGTCGACGCCCTTTACCACTAGGTAAAGGGCGTTGACTTCTCTATAAAAAAATCCGAAGAAAGTAATGTTTGCTCACTACTAAAGAATAGTATATGATTGTGTGTGACAGGTTTTATGTAAATATTTATAAAATTTCGAAATCGCCTCTTCGGATCCTCACGTGTAAGTATGCAAAAGATTTGTTCGCGCCAACAAACGTGATGGAAGCCCATTCATCACTTCCACTATCAGAATGTTTACTAATACATGAAAAGAACAATGGATCGTAAAATGGTGTACTATACTTAATGCCTTTCAAACTAAAAAAAATGTCCATGCAAGCGATAAGTTTGGTTTACAAATAAACTTTATACGTGATACTTTTTTCCATTCTTATAAAGGAGAAAGAAATAGATGGTCAGGAGTATCATTATAGACGTTGACTTAAATACCCCGTAACACTTGTAACTTTTCAACTGGAAAAGCTGCATATCCATGCGTCCTCCATCCATCCATCCATGCATCCATGCATCCACTCTTTCAGGGTAAAAAGAAGTACAGGATAATGACATGAGAAATTCGAAATAAAAAGTCTGTATCTCTTTCGGTTCAGGTCAAAGGTGCGCGGTCAAGGAAGTATAAAACAAAAAAGAAGAACTTCACTGCAAATATAACACTGACTTTTGTCTCTTGAGCATCAAAATCAGCTCCTAGGTTATTCGGCACATATAAATCTTATAAAGTAATAGAGACCCGAGTAATAAGACGATGTATTGTTTTATATGCGAGTGAGGCAGATATGATGGTACTGCTGTTGACCTAGTAACAAATGTCAATTAAACTGATTTAGATAAAGAAAATAAGAGAACGAAGCCCAGCGATGGATTGCTGCTGCCTTTAAATTTTTTCAGTAATATTCACGATCGATACGAAATGATTAACGTAGAAAAAATGCGATAATAATCATCTATATATATATATACGAATTTTATGTTAAATTAATTAAAGTTCTTAGTCAACTGTGGAACCTTGTAAAGTATGAAATTTACTGGTAGTAGGTCACCGTTGCCGGAGACCGTCTAGGTCAGAATTCCCCAAACCTTTTTGTGTCGTAGACCCTTTGCCATGATTTTTTATTTTTTATTTATATATATATATAGAATTAGATGAAGCCAATGAAATATAGGAAAATCTAAGTCTGAATGAGCTGTTCTTTTGTTGCATTAGTGTACTAATATTACAGTTTTATATTTATATAGTTGCTGAGTTAGTTATGTAGTTGTATTATCTAGGAATGTTAATATCGTTGCGTTAAGCATGTAGCAGATAAGCCCGTTGATGTTACTTAATCATTATAATTATAACAGTTAATAGCGTTGGCAACATATTAACACGCAGATGATATTAAATGTGGCACAGCTTCCGATGACTCTGTGCGGTGCTTATCGGTACCGAGGCGGTGGCCACGCTGCGCGCAACGTGCGCCGGCCGCGTGCGCACGCGCACATGCGCCGACAATGTTTGGACTTAGATTAGGTGTTGTGTAATTGCGAACAATAATTATATTATCGTTTTCTAACGCTGTTTATAAATTGATAGCGAGAAGCGGACTTTAGTATCGCAGTTTTGTTGTTAATGAATGTAAAGATATATAGATGAAGTGGTAATAAACTGAGGAAATACCAGTGTTGATATGATATATTTTGAGGGAAGCCGACCACGCATAGATTTCCTATTAGGTAGACGGACCACACTAAAAAGTAGTTGGTGGCCACTGGACTCTGTACAACATTGTCGTGGTATACATTACTAGATCCTTTTCTTTTCGAGAATCAAATCTTTGAAAAGCTACCTTGCTTTCTGAGGGAAAATCAAGGTTTTGTGGAAATTTTTACTCACTAAACCCCCTACGGTGATCGTCCTCAGCGTTTGGAAAGGTCACGGGATCTCCGTTCAGAATACAATCGCAGACATTACTAAATACCTATGTCGAGTAGTGGACGTCCTATTGTGTAATGATGATGATATAAAACGCAAATTATATGCGTTTATCTTAGAATCCATAAGGTTGTCCGGATTTCGGTCTAAGTTTAAATTTGCATGAAGTAAAAATTGCCATTATTTAAATATACAATGTATATGCAATATTTACCTTAATCTCATTCGGTATTAAGTGACAAGGATGCTATATCAACATATTTACTGGTAGGTTTCTGTTTCACCGCAGCTCCTGATGCAACCAACAAAGAGTAATGTGCAAATATTACTGTGTTTCGGTTCGAAGGGTGCTGTAGCTAGTGAAATTACTGGGGCAACGAGACTTCACACCTAACATCTCAAGGCGACTAGTGCGATGTAGTGCTGTGTATACTATCTTAACGTTGTTATTGACAAGAGTATCACTTGTTATCAGGTGAACGCCGTGCTCGTCTCGTCAAAAAAAAATACAGTATGAGTGCGGTAGCTAGACACGGTATTCGAAAATATCAAATTCTACAATTTGTGACTCTGGATTCGAACTAGCGATCTCAATGTTACAAAGTATAGTCAGTTTAAATTTTTGTAATAAATTTGCGAATGCTGTGTAATGTTGTTGCGTAAATTTTGCGCAGTTGATATCATCCGGTAGTAAAGAGAGAATATCGCCGTGAACGAATTCGAGGAGGACCTTTTACTGCGCATTATTTTGCTGCGATGCGCAATTAACGCCGATAATGTGATACGTCCGATTTGTTTACGAGCAAACTGAGAAATATTGCGTAACTTTCGTACAACTTGGCAACGTGACATCGGTACGTACCGATTCTGTTGCATTAACAGAAATAGAGTGTTTATTTTCGATAAATCTTTTAATAGGATTTTCTATATTACTATAAAGAAGTAGGACCCATGGTAAAGGAACTCTGATACGCAGAAATTTTTAAGTAAGTCTCTAATCCAGCGGTGGACGTCTCTTAGCTATTTTCTTTTATTCGACACGGTACTGAACGACCAAGGCTTTCATCAGAAGATATGCAACATGTTTGCCCACAACACTATGGCGATGGTAAGGATGATATATACACCATCATATTGTGCTCGTCCCCTTGCGATATAAGATTTTATGTCACGTTATCCCAGTAAATTCACTACATTATGTGCCTTTCAAACCGGAACTCGGCAAGGTTTGCTTTCTACTGTTAAGATGGCACAAAAAGAAGAGCTGATGATGATGAATAGAAACCGCATACATAAATTATTTTTTAATATTGTAATTACTAATTATAAGTAATAATTGTTTAGCAACATACACGTTCTCAAACAATTTATAAAGTCCATTTTTATATGTAGATAGATGAATATATAAATAAATAACACATGTACGGTAAATGTTATGTAAATTTCTTAACATTGAAACAATTAATGCTAATTAGTGCATTAAATTTGTGTAGTCTAGACAATTTATAATGCTGTAAAGATAATACTCATTAAATTATTGAACTGTTGTAATGTTTGTAAACATGATATTTGGACTTTCATCTCATTTATATTTAAAGTGATCTTTGACATTTGATCTTCGCTACTAAACCACAATATATTACCTAATAAGTAATTAAAATGTTATCAAAATTTCTCTAAAATAAATGAACTTGAAAGATTTTTTTGTAATACCAAAATAAAAGCTAAAAATTTTAGTTTGTCTTTGAATAATTTCCGAAGCGACTGGACCGATGAGAGAAGGATGAAGACATAAGGCATAGCATATTATGATATCAACATAAAAAGAAATTTCGCCTGATATATGGGAGTCCATAAAGGTGCCGTGTGGCACCCGGCAGAATAGAATAGGGCCACCCCACTCATCCCATGGGTGTCGTAAAAGGCGACTAAGGGA
>DWLS01007237.1:0-10910 GCA_018246255.1 Pachliopta kotzebuea | reverse complement strand
CACATTCGCTTCGGTATTGTAGTTAAAATAGTATGAATGTCGAATATAACATAGTTAAATGTTGCAGATAAGGTATGTAAGTCTTCAGTGGAGGAAACGCATGAATAATTGTTCCCATTGTACAAAAGCGATAGAGTTATTTCAGGCGATGCGAATGTGATTTTGTGTAACGTTTTTCTGATTCTTTACTTTAAATTATTTTAATTCCCAAGTTGTTCCGAATATTGCATAAACGTTAACATGTGCGTTTGATTAATCTACGTCTGTATTAAACGCGTAAATCAATTTGAAATATCCCAGCAACAGCGAGCCAGCGTCCTCGGCATGAACAATTATTTTCTTAATGAGACGTAGTGTCTACAGGTTCTTTATTCCAATCAAAAATCTAGTAGTTCCGAGACCTAGCCGTACCCAGGCTGCAGCCTCAGTGGGTTTCCTAAACTCCGCCTGATATTAAAGATTTAACTTCTTGATTGGTGAAAATAAATGATCCCTATGTGTCGTCCACCCAGAAGCTGCAGACCGCCACAAACTAACAACGGATCCGTAGCTCCGTGTGAGAGTAGCTGTTGTGCCTCCTTGGCGGCCGCAGCCGCATTCTCAGGACGTAGTCCACGACCTTTGGTACAGTCCTCTTCACTTATAGCAGTAGACAAAGAAACGCGTATCACTTATTATCAGGTGAACGGCTCGCTCGTCTCGTTGCAAGCAGTTTTTAATCAAACGGCCGGGCACGCTGCTTGTTACGGCGGAATGAAGAGAGACAATGTTAATGTAATCAGTCCCGCTCGTTCGGAGATACTTCATTAGCCGATAGACGTCCACTGCTGGACCTCTCTCAATAATTAGGGGATTTCGGCCGTCTACCACCACGCTGGTTGGTAGGTAAGGTTAGGTCGGTCGTTTCTATATTTAGCGTACAAAAATGGGAATGTCAGCTGCGGCGGAAAATTACGAGCGTCTTTATTATTATATATAGTAATAAAGTCGGACAGAATAATTTATTAGTTTTAGGTTTTGTGAAACTCGGACTCGGACGAACCTGCGGGGACCTTGGCGTGAGGCCGAGGCTGTCATATCGCAGCGACGGATGACAGTTTATATATTTTAAGTAATTAGTGGCGTGTAAGGGGTTCCACACAATAACCTACGGGAACTAAGCCAATCTCACTTGCTCGTGTTATTCCCTGCTAAACAACTAACGAGGCTCTGGCTCCCCACCAACCCGCGTTGGGTCAAACTTATAGGAGACGGCCTAAATCCCCCATTGTTGGGAGAGGCTTACATCCAGCAGCGGACGCAAATCGGCTGATGATGATGACGATGATAGTATAAGTTCGCTAAATGAAACAGCAATTGAACAATATCCTTTATTGAACTGCAATAAATATTTATCAACAACGGCCGCCTACAGCGGGCACCTAATTGCACAAACGAAATCTAACGTGGAAGCTGTCGCAGCCGCAGCGGCACGAGGAGCTTCGCACCAGCACGAACGCGAAGACTAAACAGGTGGATAAGTATCAAAATAAATGAATAGAAAAGGTTTAAATGCACAAGTAATGTCAGGAGGCAGAGAGTTGATAAGAGATAAACAATGTGCGCGGCGGCGAGCGGGCTACTGATAAGGCGGGGGCAAACACACGCCGCGATAAGGTCAGTAGCGCAGCACCCGCGCGGCGCGCACCACCGCCACCAGCACCAGCAGCACCACACCGCAGCCCGGCGCGAGGTGAGACAGTAGAAACCTATTTGCTAGACATTACATTACCTAACACACACTAGTCTACGAAACGTTGTCTACTGCAGCAGCTTACACAGAGTGAATAGCAGCGACGGTGAAGTGGTCGCTTGAGAAATTCCGCAGGCCGCGGGCTGCAGGGCGCCGCCCCTGCGGACCTACAACATTTATTATTTTGCGTCTTAAGTTAAATATTTATTGTACTCATGTTAGCGTAGGAGACACGCGATGTGCTCGCAACGATACTCTGATGATTAGTCTCTCATGTACGGGTAGTCTATCTCGCGCAGCGGCACGAAGGTCTCCTTCACGGACTGCGGCGAGGTCCAGCGCATCACGTAGGTGGGCCCGCCGGCCTTGTCGTTGGTTCCCGACATGCGGCCCCCTCCAAATGGCTGCTGTCCCACAACTGAGCCGGTTGATTTGTCATTGATGTAGAAGTTGCCCGCTGTGGCCTTCAACTCCTCGAGTGCAGTCTGCTGGAAGTTTTTATCGTTGGCAAACACCGCTCCGGTCAAAGCAAACTTTGTGGATGAGCCGACTAATTCCAGAGTTTTCATAACATCACGGTCCTCATAGACATAAAGTGTTAGCACGGGCCCAAAAATCTCTTCTATCATGAGTTTGTCATGAGGGTCAACTGTCTCGATGATGGTTGGCTGTACAAAGTACCCCTTGCTGTCATCATACTCACCTCCACCAAGAATTTTATTCTTTGCATTGTTCTTTGCCTGTTTAATGTAACCGGTGATCCTGCCAAAGGCTTTGTTGTCAATTACAGCTGCGGTGAATATTGAGAAGTCAGTTGGATCTCCAATTTCTAATTTGGACAACTCTTCTAAAAGACCCTTTTTAATAGGCTCAGACAGAGACTTCGGAATGTACATCCTTGAGCAAGCTGAACACTTTTGTCCGCAGTATTCAAATGCTGATCTGATTGTGGCCGTGACAACTGATCTAACATCAGCAGAAGGATGGACGAAATGATAGTTTTTGCCTCCACATTCACCAATCAGCCTTGGATAATTCCTATATCGGTTAAGGTTCTTTCCCACTTCATTCCATAACCAATTAAAAGTAGGTACAGATCCAGTGAAATTAATTCCTGCGAGATCTGGTGATGCAGTTATAGTGCGTCCAAAGGTAGGACCATCAGCAGGCACAAAATTCACAACCCCTGCTGGTAATCCTGCTTCCCTCATGATGTTGAATATCCTCCAGTTTGACAATAGAGCTGTATCCGAAGGCTTCCATAGTACTCCGTTGCCCATCAATGCAGGCGTGTAAGCCAGGTTGCCGCCTATAGCAGTAAAATTGAACGGGCTGATGGCTGCAATGAAGCCATCAATGCCTCGAAACCTCAAACTGTTCCTGGTGACAGTGGGGTTTTCGGATATGGGCTGATACTTTGCATTCTCTTTTAAGAAAAACAAGTTGAACCGGAAGAAATCAATAAGTTCAGCTGCTGAATCGATTTCTGCTTGGACCACAGACTTGGACTGGCCGAGCATGGTGGCGGCGTTGAGCCGCTGGCGGTGAGCGCCCGCCATCAGCTCCGCGGCGCGCTGCCAGACGCGCGCGCGCTCCTCCAGAGGGGTGCTGTCCCATTTCTTCTGAGCTTTAACGGACACCTGGATGGCTTTCTGAATCGTTTTCTCGCTTGCGTAGTAGAACTTTGCCAGCTTCTTGCTGTGGTCGTGGGGCATCACTTGATACCGCTTTTCGCCTTCTTTGATGAATTCATCGCCGATTACGATCGGCACTTCCTCGGTAACGGCTGCGGTCCGCTTCAGCTCCTCGGAGAGTTCCCTGCGTTCGGTGCTGCCCTCGCGATAACCCAGCACCGGTTCGTTTTGCACACCGAAGTCTTGAAACTTGGGCAGCTGCACGACGCTGGAGGCGGCGCGCTCTAAAGGGCGCGTCGCACGCAAACTATTTTTGCACAAAGCGGTCAGCATCCTGATCGCTCTCGCTCCGATCCGACTGAGGAGTGAGCGCGGCGCTGACGGAAGTGTGAGGTGTGTGAGGTGTGTGAGGTGTGTGAGGTGTGCGAGGTGTGCGAGGCGCGACGAGCTCGGCTCACGGGCGTTACGTAAAGTGCAGCGGGCGACGTGACGCAGGTAAAATCACACAGCGGCGGCGGCGGCGGCGGCGGCGGCGGCGGCCAGCGCTCTGGCTCTAGAGCGACGCGCACAGCGTAATTGGCCACTGCGGACGACCTTCACTAATCCCCATTTCGCACTGAGCAGGAGGGCCAACACTCGCCTCTTAACCACTCAATAACAAAGGTGTGACACATTACATCGGTGTTGCTGCAGTTTCCCTTCTTCAGTCGATACCGAGTTATTCAATAATACAACTGCTGTGGGAATATCACCCTTCGACATAATACAAACAGAGCTCAAAGTGCCGCGCCGCCCGCACCTCGTCACTTGCAGCGGCTTCTCTATGGATTCGGCGCAGCTGTCACACCGCCCCCATAGATATATTAAGCCTTCAATTGTTTATGCGAATATTAACAATGAAAATTTCTATGGAGATGTGATCTTATTATCAATCTATTTTTTTTTCTTTCGACAGAACTCTTTCATTGGTTACTTAATTTATTTTAATTTTGAACACTTCCTTATTAATGATATTGAAAATGTTTTATTTGGCCTCTGGTTTTTTGTTTTGAAATTCATTATTATAATTTTTATAGGATAGTTTGATTAGAACCCAAAACGCTCACAAAAATATTTATCAAAATTTTTCAGAGAAATTTGTCTTTAAAAATGATGGCAACAACGCATGTTGAGAGCGATGTATTTTTGACCTCCAAATGTAGCGCAGCCGCGTTAATACTGTACAACAGTAATATTGCTACAGTACTCGGGCGAGTACCCTGACTAATGAAATTATGATAATTTTATTTATAGTTCGCGTTACAAGTAGCGACTCCGTGTAAGTAATGAAGTGGAAGGTTTACACTAAAATAAATTAGACTTATAATATACACAAGTTAATAAATTATTTTTGAACATTTTTTTTATAAATCAGCTTGAAATAGCGACCTTTAAAAGGTCGACACTAATAGTTAGTATCCTAAATTACCTGTTTTGTTGGTTAATGAATAAATATCTTTCAAAGCCTTAATTAGCGATATCTGTCTTCAGAATTTGTTTAATCCTTGTCATTAGTAGCGGTATAGGGGGGGGCAATAAAAAACTTTTTTTATGTAATTTATTTAACATACAATAATCTGATAACTACAAATTGGTAGCAAACTTGTCTCAAGTTCCTTAGATATAATTAGTCAGAAAAGGCTGTTTTTGCCGCTAACACTGCTTTGGTTTAAATGAAATCATAGCTTGTGAAATTGGTTAATGAGCTTTTTCCAATTTCCAGAGCGATGAGAAGTTTGGTTCTGTATATATGATGATAACTAACGCCACGTTATGGTCTGGTGTATCTACTATCATCAAATGAACGTCTTGTAGTAAACTTTATGATGCATTAAATATAAGTACATGTTTAGCAAAGCGTGGGAAACGAGGGAGTGGGAGAAGGACAGGCTAGAGTTGAAATGAAACGAGCTCGTCTCTGCACAGCGTACTTCGTTTATTGTCGGTTCGCCCTCTGCTGCAGCTGGTGCTCCGCGCACGCGTCCACAATATTACATATCCTGCGGTTGAATGTGCGTCCGACGGCAACGTCGCCGTCGCTGTCACTTCTTTTGGCACATTCGATAAAAAGCAATTTAAAGTTCCAATCGGTTAGTTTAATATCACAATGTTTACAGAGATATGTAGCTGAACATACAAATGTTAGAAAGGTATTTTCGGAGTTGGTTTTAATGAGCCAACCCGGATACAACAACGTGAGTCGTGATGCGTCAGGAGCGAGCCGAAAGCGCATGCGCACGAATGCATTACACGCACGCACGCGGTACAAAGAGCCTTCTCGACGCCGCGTCCAGTTCAGTATGACGATCAATTCTGACTTTAGTCGCTGCGGTGTTTGATATTGAAGGCCATTGAACCGAATTTTTAATTTATTGCACGCAGGTTTTGTAGCACAGTGCAGCTTTTAAGCGCGTGCGTGCGTGCTTGCGCTGCGGTCTTGTAGGCAATACATATACAAAAAAAAATTAATATCACAGACACCCTTGAAGCGTGTCCGTAGCGTATCGGCAGCGGGAAGCGGTGATCGTCCCTCCCCCCTGCACCCCGCGCTGACACGAAGCAGCGCACAAGGCTATTACTATGTATATATAATTGAAACGTCCTTACATAAGATACATTATAAGTACACTCGCGGCAGGCACGCGCACATCGCGCAGTTAATACTTGTCGACCGAACATTACAACGCACATAGGAAAAGTTTTCATTCGAACCCTTCCCGCCTTTCATCACAAGCATCGCTGCAAAATACCAGCCCTTGTCGTAACAACTTGTAAACACTTTGTAAATTGTGTTGTATATAATAAAATATGCGGGGATATGCGGATATGCGACTGGCTGTCTATCGACACGTATATAAATGTTTTAATCACTACGAATACAGCGGCTGCATGTCGCCCCGCCCACTCGCCACGCCCACACGCGAGCGGGCAGCACGGCGCCGACGCCTACCCTACATACTAACTTAACCTAAAAATTCCTCGAAAAGTCACAAAATACTCGACGCAGTCGCTATCAGCTAATCAGTCGGCCTCGTCACTCAGCGACAGCCCCCACCAGCCCCCCTCGCGGTCATCCAGTAATTTCTCTTTCCTTAATAATGATTTAGTCACATTACTAGCTATCTCTTCCATGCAGCGCATTGCAACTGCCAGTTGGTCAGTTGAGCGTCGTCTCCACACAGAATCCGGTGTTGACAGTGAAACGGAATCCGTACATAGCACTTGAGCAGATATTCACTTAAATATATAACCTAAATACCATTACACTAGACACGAATATTAATACAAAAATATTACAGTATAAATATTTGACTCGTCGAATAAGAAATGCATAATAACTTCATTTGGTTGCAGTGAGCTGGCCGCTGGTCATGCTTCACTTAGTCAAGTGAGCTCTGACTTCACTTTGTACACGTCATTTGTATCGCCCTCACTCCCGGTCCCATGAAAATATTTTCAATGGGCATAAACTAAATACTATTCGTCTCTATTCTTACATAATCGAAATGCAAACTGTATAAATACATTGTTAAACATCACGCGCCGGCACCACGCCAACAGCGCACAGACACGGTGAGCGGACGTTGTCGTGACCAGGAATGTTGGTGGATTCCATCTCTGATGTCCCCTGCACTGAGCCAGTACAGCGAACGTATCCACAGTTAATTCTATTGGATCATTTCAATACATCACTCTAATAGAGGACTCCACCACCGTTCCACGATTGCTTTCAGTCCGATCACTTTCTGTTGCCTCTGTGGTTATCTTTTATTTCTTTAATTCTATTTGTAATAGTTTTTATATAATATTTGATTTTTAATCCTTCAATAACAATTTTGATTCTTGACCAGCAACGTATGTGGACAACGACCACAGTGGCAATAAATCCTTCTCTTTTAGGTAGGTAGTGGGGTGGTGCCGGGCGGGTTTAGGAGTTGGTCCTCGCGGGTGTCGCGATTAGAAGAGCAGGTCGGTGGAGAGTGCGCGCGCGTCACTCCAGGAGCGCGCCAGGTCGGCGGCGCAGGGCCGAGCGTCCCCCGCCCCGGCCTCCGCTTCCTCGCCTGCCGGAGCAGCCATCGCAGCAGCCGCCGCACTCTCAGCACTAGGCGCGTTGCTTTGCTCCGACTCCGCTTCTACAATGAGCAACAAACGCGCAGTAAGATACATGACGGTATCATAGAAATGAACTTAAACTGACGCCCTGACTACAATAATATCAATTATTATTATATTAAGGTCCCTTTTTTTTTAACGCGGGGGAATCCTTTTACGGACGTTCCGCCGGTGCTCTGGGTGGGACCGGAGGGGTGTGTGGGACTTCCCTACCCACTAAACCTACCGCGAAAGCCATCAGCCGTTATGAATTAGATGCCTTGGATCTGTCAGCGACAGGGCAATATTATAATAAGGTCCCAAGTTTAATTGCTTTTCTCATCGAAATCACGATTTGCATCGCTTTTCATTGAAGCGGGCTTAAAGAAGAGAGCACTAGAGCCCGACACCACCATCCGTCTCCGGCGCGGAGTGTGCAGTCCAGTGTGGCAGCGAGCGGTGGAGACACTCACCTGCGCGAGGCCTCGTCAGCCCCAGCTGGAAGCCGTCGGCGGTGGTCTTGCTCGGGGTGTAGCGGCCCAACGAGCCCGACACTGCAACGTCAACACGGACAGGTATTAGTATCATTACACAGGAACTATTATATTATCTGGCATTTGTATTTTAGCGTTAATTATAAAGTTGATTAGCGATACGTGTCGTAGACTTCTGCGGTGACACTGGTACCAGGGCCAGCGGTACACTACACAGGACGAGCATGAAGGTTAGATAGTGGAGCGGGCGGTCACTACGAATTTGTAGGTCGGGAAATATACGTGCGGTGCTGGTCTCGGCGGCGGGGGGGCTCCTCGCGGCCGACGTGCAGACTGCGATGGCTACGTGCGGGTGGTGGACACAGCACGAGCTCACGGGAGAGACAAGTTCTGCCGTAGCTATACTGTATAGATGCGTGCGCACTCGCCTGCCTCATACGAAGGTCTCGGCGGGCGGCGAGTGCACGCGCACGCGCACGCGCAGCGAGGACGTGCGCCGCGCGCGCACTGCGCGTGATTGTCCAGTTGTTATTGTTATATATTATTAAATGCGATGTACTCGTACAGTTTATATATATAAGTATCTATTTCATCATCTCCCCCTTTTTCTTCCCTCCTCTACCCTCACCAAATCCTCTTCCCTCGTCTCTCTCGTCTTCCTTATACTATATAATTTATATATATATACTTTTCAGCACGCAAAGTCCAGATCCGCGAACTCAGGGTCCGATGAAGCTTTCGCGGCCATAATAATGACCGAAAGCATCGACATCATTCGAACAAACATGCGGGTAGTTTATTTGAACACTAGCAGTTGCCGGCTACATTCACAGCTAAATGTTTTGTTAGTGGAGTGTTAATAATGTTAATAGAGTTTGCATGGCGACATCCATATCTGCACGGACGCACGACAAGAAAGGGAAGATATTAGTAGGGTTGTATAGATTTTTATTCTCGGATTCTATTCGCAATGTAAGCTTTTACCCAGGTGTGTGTTGGCGGCGAGTGTAGCTGGTGCTGGTGCGGCCGGGGCTGGGGCTGGTGGTGGCGGTGAGGGGCCGGCTGCTGGGGCCGCGTCCGCCGGCGACTCCTCGCACAGCGACGTCTCGGACGGGTACTCGAAGGTGCGCGTGAGTGAGTCGTCGAACTGCAGCTTCAACTGGAACATCGTTACTCAGAGTTTAACGCGAATATTTTCTTTTGTAATTTATTGTGTTCAACAAGAAAATTAATATAGATTTGTAAGAATCAAAGTGTAAATGGAAGGGTGTGTGGGTGGTGGTTGGTACCTTAGCGATGCGGTGCCGGTCCGCGCGCATGGAGGAGCGCCCGTTGATGAGCACGTTGTCGTTGACGAAGCGCACCGCGCAGGGCGAGGGCGCGCGCTCCGGCTCCCCGTCGGACTCCGAGCCGGAGTCCCGCGCGACCGCCTCCGGCCGCAGCACCACCACGCCGGGCTCACCGGCCTGCCGACAGACACACTATGTATCCAAGTGAACAAACCGCGTGACCTCGTAATCTTCAGTTGTGATGCAACTTGTATACACTGACCCTGCAATGCGGTAGAGACTGCGGCCGGCTGATCTGATCATACATGGATTAATCACTGCAACAACTACAGAGCAAAATGACCTGTTCGACCACTCCAGCAGGTCAGGTTGGCGAGGTGGACAGTAATTGCGTTCCAGGTCCATTAAGTGGTGTACAAACTTTTTTTATACTACAAAGGTGGCAAACAGGCATACGGCCTGCCTGATGGTAAGCAGTTACCGTAGCCTATAGACGGCTGCAGCACCGCAGGCACCACCAGCGCGTTGCCGACCCCGGAGGAACCTTATCACACCCTTTTTGAACGACTCCATTCTGTAACTCCTTGGGAAAACCTCGGCCGGAGCTTCGCAGGTTGAATCACTTGGGGAATGTATATTTGATAGTTTCATTATAATACCTAGGTACTTTGGAAGCACACAGTTGTGAAAATGACTGAGGAGTCGAGAGAGAGAGAGACACTAATATACAGGTAGTAGATCCAAGTGTGCAGTTCGCTGCAGCACGCAGGTGGGCAGGATCGATCGAAACACTACCCTCTCACAGAGACTCAGCGTGAAGTGGGGGCCTCCTAGAGGTCACCGCGCTCCGACTGCTGAGTGAGAGTCCCGGCGCCCTTATCCCTCCACCTCGCGGCCCAAATATCAACTGCCACTTTCATTATACTACACGTATCGCGACATGTGTGGGAACGAGTATCAGTTGGCCCCTTCCCATTTTTTTATTCCCTGTCACACAATTCCTCACCCTCTGTGACCTTTCTCCTTCCCTTTCCTTCCCGACCTCTTATGCTCTTTTAGAGTAGACAACGCACTGCCGTCGCTGGTGACCGTGGGCGGCGATGAATCACTTACCATCACGTGACGGGTGACACGTCTCGCTCGTTTGCCTCTTAGATGTTATAACATCGCTAACGGGGACAGACTCGCGCTAGTACCGTATACAATGATAAGTAGGTATATATAATAGACATGTAGTCTTAAGCTATCAATAGGAGTAAGGTAAGCACTGGCTGTTGGAAATAGACTAGGTTTTGAGGGTGAGGACCCTCACTATATATTGAGTAGCTCGGGTTGTAATAAGTACGAACTGGTCTAATATTCTGTGGATGCTGAAGAGGATAACAACTCTTCATGGAATTCAACAGTCAAATTGACTGGTCCTGCAAGTCCAATATAATTTCTATATGAAATATTCTTCTTTTTGTAATATAAGTATAACAACTAAAAAAATTATATGAACTTTATATTATTTTATATATATATACATAACAAATATATTAGGTTTTGATTGAATTTTTTTTTTTTTTTTCGGGTGATGTCGATGCTTTCGGCCACCATTATGGCCGTGAAAGCTTCATCGGACCCTGCG
>DWLS01007236.1:0-10911 GCA_018246255.1 Pachliopta kotzebuea | reverse complement strand
TGCTCGAAATGTGCTGGGTTTTCTCAACATAAAATCTGAACAGCGCGATCGCGCTGCTTGGGACTCAAACGGTTAATGAACATATGTCAAGTCTTCAATTAACTTGCAGGACCACTAAACATACAATTTTTAAATACTTCACAATTACACCACAATTTATACTTAGACCAAGGAAAGATTATTTGTATCAAATAGAACATTAATACAATACTTTAATAAGTGTATAAAACTTTTGAAGTAAAAATGTAGTATGTGTTAGCTCTCCTAGTTTATTGAAAGTAATAGGCGATGTTATAAAGAAACTTAGCTTCTAAGAGTCAGAGTCTTCTTTTTATTATAAATAAAAACAATAAATTAAAAAAAAAACAATACGTTGTGATACTCAAATATAAAATTACTAAAGATTTTGAATTATTTTTAGTTATATTTTTGCCGGTAGTTAATCATTTGTTATTAGTATTTGTTCCCCAAAACCATTCAGTTAACTTGTATTGTATTTTTAACTGAAGCTTGTGGACTGCATAAAACGTGAACACTCTGTATGCATACAGACCATTTATTTTTATTGCATAACGAATAGAAACATTCGTATAATCAATATCATTGATAATATAATGTCTTATAAACTTAAATATTATTGATATTTACGGAAAGACAGGCGTAACGCTATAATTGTTTACATTAGTTTTGCTTACACATAATTTTTATTTATAGCTTTGGACTGTATTAAATATTCTTTCAATATCACATACACGATGCAGTTGTATAGTAGACTCTAATGTGTTAATTATAAATTTATCATAAATGTATTTACGAATATAACACTTAACTTTTCGGAGCAGGTCGCTGTTGGCGGGAGCTTACACGATACTAAAGTAGTGACATATTTAACCGCCACATAGTTACAAATAATACTGAGGTTAAAATAGTAAAAAGACTACAATTTCACTTGTCTATTGTCAAAGATAAACATTGTATTTTTCATGACTATAACAGCGTAATGCTATATTATCATATAGCACCGTAACCTTCCACTATAAAGTTATGACTTATTGAGATCAATATAATTAAATTAAAACATAAGATAATAAAAATGTTAAACAGTCTGTTAGGGTTCTAGAAATGAAATCAAAGTATTTCACAAGTTAAATGAATATTTTTAAAACGTATTATTAATTATTAGAAAGATCGTTTCCATGCAGTGTGTAAAATTAATATCAATTGCGTATCATACAAATTGGATTTATGAAGTTCGTGGAGCAATTAGAAGGAAACTGGAGGAAAATTGGCTATAGACGTCGTACTGCGGCGATAACCTTTCGGCTCATTGATCCGTTGTAAGGGCAATTCCCAAACCCCGGACCTTGATTTATAATAACTCTAATAGTGATTTATCGGAGTTTTCGTAAACTAAATTCTCCATGCTTTCATTTATAAAAGTATCTCTTAAATTTACATGTTATGTAACTGAAAAAGTAGAAATATATATTTTTTTATTACTTAGTTATTTTTAAACGAACGAAATAAACGTTACTGGAATACTTTGCAACCGTCAGTAAAATAACTCAAAACTTATTAAATTTTATATCAAATATTTCAGTCTGATGTCGTTTGACCGTTACTAGGCGCTGACCTTTCTAAAATATCCTCTTCAATTCCAATTTAACTTTTTTAATTGAAAGACAGATCATCAATCCTTATAATAGTAGTATTTTAGAAATTTATATACGTAATCTAAATTTAAAAAATATACTTTTTTTAAGTTAGTAATGATCGAAAATATTTATTGCTGTTTTATGTTATTGAAATAATAAATTAATGAAGGACAAAATACACTAAAAACTATATTGCTATACACTTTCATTGAACATGTGTAATTACAAACTGATAGAATTTAAACTTAAGGGAACTAAATAATGTCTCAATTGGAAGTTATTTAGGTGATGGTTTATGCATAATTCGTTTAGTGACTAAGAGAGCTGACCTCATTGCCCGCCGAGTATCTCGACCTGCAACGAACCTGGAGATTTGCATACTATTACATAACAAGTGCTTTGATTCACTTTGACTATTTTAAAACTGTTTCAGTTTTTTCATGGTATTCATAAATATCAAAGTTTAATTTAATATACAAAGCCTAAATTAACTATTACAATTTTCGTATAACAGAGGTCACTTGTCTCTAAAAGGCGAAAAACTAAAGAGATTGGAATAATCTGCTATCGACATCTTTCCGACCAAATATGATGATGGAATTTTTATAAAAAAAAAAGTAGGCTTCTTCTACATTAATGAATTTTACTACCAAGGACTGCGTCTTCACTTACCACTAGGTGGAATCGTGGTTAAGCGCTAGTCTGAGTTATGAAAATTAGCAAAATGTTTGCAACTTAGTATTTGAATGCTCTTCCTTAAGTATTTCAGTATTTTATTACAATTCTAATATGGCGATATAGTGAAAAGTTTGCAAATTATTGAATTGAGTCCCCGATTTCGCGATTCAATTCGCTCGCTTAATATGTAAATTTCCGAAGTCCTAATGAATATGAAAATTTCCGATTAAACCTTACGGGCTTACGTTGAAATTTTGCCAATTTGTTACATGGAAACTTTATTCGATTTAACTTAAAGTAACCAATAGTAACTCGCAGGATTATTTTACTATTTATGAGTCAGGCAATTGTTATGTATGAATGAGAATAAATGTGTGTTACTTATATTATGACCTTGTCGTTTTGCGGCTTTTGATGCTCTATAAACATCGTAACGAGTACCACACGATTACGGCAAGAGTATGACTTAACCTAGGATGTTACGTGTTTACGCTCAATATAAATAATATAGCAACATTCCGATTTCAATACAAATGTACGTCGTAAGTATTAGAATGGTTGGGAGTTCATGAATTGTTGCCCGCATTCACCGCAGCGGAAGTGCGTCAGTGTTGAAAATCGTCGTGTTTGTAAACCGGCGTCATATCCGCAAAGCATTACCTTTTTATTATTAAACATATAAGTATTATTTGTAACATATAAACGATTGATTAATTTTTTTCTATAAACAGAGCCATAATTTATTATTGATTTGCCGCATTGATAAAATTATGTAACCTTTTAAATAACCTGTTGTAAGTTTTTCCTGGAGTTATTCTCAAGACTGATCAAGCCATTGTATTATTGCAAGTGCAAGTTAAAGTTTACTTTGGATTATTTAAAAGGACAATGAAAAAAAAGTTTAACTCATAAAGTGCTTTTGTTTTATAAATCTTATCTAGTATATCAGTAGGTCTCTGTAGCCGGAGACTGTTTACGTAGTTACCACTGAAGTTCCTTCAATTTCAACCGCTAAACTGTATATTACTGGGGTAACGAAATTTAACACCATACAAGTGGCCTATACAAATTTCTGAAACTTTGGGCACCCACAACTCGGGAAGCTAACCACATACCAACAAAATTCAAAGAAGTGTTAATTCAAATTAATGAAGAAGTATTTTTGATAATGATTTCTAACATTCAATTAAAAATTTTGTCTGCTTTTTTATACAATGTTTTGATTTTGTTGATGTCACCGAGAACCTTTCTCTATTAATTATTAAGTGGCCCATACAAAATTCTGAAACTTTGAGCACATACCAACAAAATTCCTACGGCTCCGATCTTATCTAAGCGAGATCTGTCTGTATGCCAAATTTAAGCCTCCCACCCCTTCTAGTTCTAGAGATTGAAAATTGTTGACGGATATTGTCGTTTAAATAAGGATGTCTGAAGACGATGAGCATTATGTGGTGTTGGATATACCAACTTCGTATTAAAATCGAACGCCTCGTCTAATTAAAAAAGAGATCTGTGAAAATTAAATGTAAGAGTTACGCGAACAAAAATATCTTTGCAAATTTTTATTAGACGCTTTTCCTGCCAGGTTTAGGATAAGTAAAATTCTCGAGTACGTTTCATTTTGTTTAAATTAATCGAAATAAATAAACACTAATCATTTGTTCAACCGATAACAGCTGATAGATGGCTTGTTTTAACAGCTTACTAATTAATTTCCGTTTGAATTTCTCCTTTTTTTCACATTTTTATGCCTTTTTGTGTTATCTATATAGTATGTTTGAATTATGTAGCAGAAAGATAAACGACGGATGAACAATTGGTTTTAATTTAATTTGTAATGGTTGATGTTATTACTTGGTAAGTAATTACTTTTTCTTGAGACAGAACTTTTTATTGAATTATTATATTAAATTTTTCCTGTTGGACTTAAGAATAATGCAAAAATTTTTCAAATATAGTTTGCAACTAGTACTCTTAAGGCCAATATTTTTTGCAACTCACGGTCTATCAAGAATCAATATATTCTTAGCCAGGAATAATGTAGACACTCTGTTTGTTATCTCATATAACTCTTTCAAGTTCTTATAATATTATTTGTGTTACAAGGCCAATAATTTTCATCTATGTGTATTTCACTCACGCAACAACAGCAGATTAATAATTCATGTTTTTTTTTTATGTTAATTACATGAAAGCCGATAAAAAGTATTTACGTTAAATTTTTACCTACGCGTAGACCATAAACTAGTTATTGCTGTTTCCTTAGGCCAGCCATGTGGGTTCCGTTCACCATAATGAAATAAGTCATGCCTATCAAGACCCGCGCCTGCCGCGAGACGATGTCGTAGAAATAAATTACTATCTTTCATTACTACATTTATAATCAAAATGATTTACACAAACTGTGCTTTCTTAATGCACCGTGGATATATATATTGTGAACGTATCAAATCCCTTTTGTTTATTAACTTCTGTACCAGCGCCAACTTCTTTTTCTATAAACTGTAGTGTGGAAACTTTACCGGCCTCCGATCTTAAGTAAACTGCAGCAACGAGACATAACATCTCGTGTCTCTAAACTTTATAGATTTTATTGTGTTTATTTTATAGATTTCAATTCATTTTATTATCCCAATGTTTCAGCCCTTTTGCAGCAAACCCCCGAAGACCACGGCTGGTGCAAAGCGGCCAAAATTTAGTGTAATAGGATAAACTAAAATCTTTAAAACAAACGCGATAAAATCCGCAAAGTTTAGTGTCATTAAATGTATATAATACTCGCGTAAATATAAGAAATTAGTATCTTGTGTCTCGATGCGTGCTTTATAACGTATCTATGAACAAATGCAGTACTTACCATTACTTGAACATCATGCTCATCGTTTCGTGTAATAAAAACGTTATTACCAATAAACTCGTATAAATAGACAAATTCCGCCGTTGTAAGTGAAAATAGTATAAAAGTGATTTGAGAGTAGTTCGCGATTGACTCGGTCGGGGAACAAACAGCACATAATGCAGTCACGGTTAACTTCGCAAACAATTCATTTCAGTTGCAATCCTACTTCACAGTGCATTCGTTCACCGCCTCCGCCGTAAATCTCTTTTCGTTTGCGTTCATGTTTACCTTAAATAAGTTTGAAATTGATTACATTTTACATGGAATATTAAAAACGTTACATCTGAAACTAATTCAAGAACTGTATCTTTTAGGTGAAGAGAAGATAACTTGTTTCATGCACAAAACACGAGAATTATTTTATTTAGGAGAACGATTCATACAAACCCAAGTGGTATTGTAAAAAAGATCACAATTGGATTGAAATATTATTTATACATGTTCTGTGATTTGCTGGAATGATTGTTGTTAAGTTTTAACTTCTATTTATTTTTAAGTTTATACCCTATTACGAAGTTTTTTTAAAAATCCGAGAAAGCTGCGAAAAGGGAGAAGCCTGGTTTAAAATTACGATATACATTGAAAAAGTTTTAAGAAATCATTTAGGTCAACAAAACCGCTAATAGTTTTTCGCGTTCTTTTATGTACTTAATATATTCATGTATTAATATGAAAAGCTCCTTAAAAAAGTTGGTAACTTTACATATTTATATTAAATAGCCATTTTTAAAAATGCTGCTGTTTCAAAGAAATTTAACGCCTGTACTGTATTACTAGTTTTTTTTTTTAATAACAACTTATTAAATATTTTATACATGTCCTAAAGTTACTATAAAACTCTTTTTAATATTAAACAGAAAGCTTTTCCCAGTACTTTATTTTCGTTACTTAAAAACATAGTCACTGTTCTAGGTTACTCAGTCATCAATCGCCGTCTTTCTAAAGCTCAGCGTTATCTAACTCCTATCTGGAGAGGCTTTTTTAAAATCTCACTAAAGATTATTACTTTTTTACTGAACTTAAATTTCTGATGATATATTAATACATATTAATGATGATAACGACTTCTTGTCTGTCAATTTTTGCAAATATTAACAACATTAATATTTAAAAGCTTTGGTTATGTGGAACACCTTACAAGAGACTTATGTACAACCGTGGACGTACATTGATTGAAGTAATGATGATATAAATGTTTTCTGTTATATGTAGTATTTCACTGTAATGCTTTTACAAATTTGAAAAATACGTCCCCTCGCTTCTACTTGTTAAGCATCTAATAAGACCATAAAATCCTGAAAAGCTTTGCACATACCCATTGTAACTGCTGTCTTCGTTCAAACATGTCTTTCCAAAGCTACGGATAAGAATGGAGCAGTAAATAACAAACTGTAGCGAGCTCTTACTTGAAACATACTAAAGGTCCCCTTAAGGCACTCGTGACTGTATCGCTTCAATTCTAACACTTAGTAGCTTTCCTACATACGAACAAATATCTATATTACAGGTAATATTGAGAGCTAAATTAACTAAATGTTTTTATTTAAACCATCTATTTTTGTCATATAAGTATACAAGTATTTTTAAAATTATGTTCAATTTATTCGTAAGATATATTATATTAAAAAATAATTTTATCACTCCGCCTCCTTACAAATTTGAACTGTGCCAAATCTCACATTCTTTAGTTTGCGCAATAAATTTTAAAAGGTTATGTGTATTTTTTTTTATAAATAAATTAAATGGTACATTGATCGCATTCTTAGTTTAATACTTCACCTTTCTTCTTGTTCATAGTCGTTACTTGGTCATCAAGTAGACAAAGTGAACTGTTCCAGTAGGTGCCTCGACAGTCCCTATTACTATCGACTACCGCTGCTCTGCGATGATCGGTTAATAGATTCTCTACCTCGTACCATAAAACTTTCTACATTTCTCTGCATTACTAACCGTACGATAAATTCATCATTCCGTCTACACATGCAACTAATAATCTGGTACTTGTGTAAAGGGTTTTTTGGTTATAAGCCTAGCAAATATTTCAAATGCTAAAGCAAATGCTAAAGAGATATATCATGAAAGATATAATCAAAAACATATATCATGAAAGCACATGTACACTGTAATCCTTTACGGCTGAAATTTCACACCCTCGTATTTCAATTATATTGAATTTCACAAGACTGGCATCGATCCAATACAAGATTGTCGGCAAAGTTAGAGCACACGACCAACTTTACTTAACAATGTTAACATACCTGTTAGTTTAAATGTATAGAAAAACTTATTATATTAGAAATTATAAATTACTGTTAATAACGATACTTTTACTGTGCATTTAACTATAATAAGATTTTCCACGTAAAGGGATTTGCTTTCGGCATTAAAATCACAAAACACACTTTCACAAAAATTTCAATCAATCTACATTTATATGAATAAAAGTTTACAATTCTCTGAAAGTTTGCTTTCGCTTGTGCAATGGAATCGACGCAATGTATTCGAATAATTGAGTGATTTGTATTCACTGTTATTGATTTTGCTGCCATTTACTTATTCGTGTTTGAAAATTGAAAAATATTTAAATTTCTTATAAAACCTTTACTTATAACTTGATTATTTACATCTATTTGGGACGCTTATGTTCAGCAGTAGATGTCAAAAATCTGAACCAATATAGTGATTCTGATTGATAACAATAAGTAAAAAAAATACTAATGAAATGACAAAAAAATAATAAATAAAAAATAATTAATAAATAAAAATACTAATGAAATGAATTATTGACATATTTGTATTTATCACCGACGTATAGGGTCAGTGCTCTTCACATGCCTAACTTACCTCCTCTATCTTTTGAGCTTATGATCTGTCTTAAGAATTTTGCTTTACTTTAATTAATTTATGTATGTATTTTTCGCAAAATTAGTATTAGATTTTTTTTTATTTATTGGTAGTTTATGTTAATTAATGATCATCTTTAGATTAACCCAGACAAAGCAAAGATCTGTCAAACCAGTGGAGCAAAGGCAAAGCACCTGCATCTCTTGTCATTACATAGGTTTCTTATTAGATTACATGAAATTTCTATATTTTAGCAGGATATAAGATCTTATGTGGTACAATTGCAGTGTACAATTATGCAGCTCCACTTCTGTGGTATCCGGGTGCCAGTCGAGCATTTGCATAGGTATTTTGGCACAGTGCCGGGATAAGATATCCCAAGTGACATCTGCTTCTTCCATGATTTCACTATACAGGCTAGTCTGGAAGTCTAGATTAGATTACACACATTCTCTCATTAAAATAAACGTTTAAAGAGATATTATAAAAATCGTTTAAAATGTTCCATTAATTTAAATTGAACTCTAACAATTATCATTTGCAAATCACTTTAGATTATGTTTTCTAATAAATAGTATGGAGAATTACGTAAAGTAAATTCAAATATTTGTTATTATAATGTTACAACATAACAAATATTAGTTAGTGCTTAGTATAAGCCGATGTATATAAAGTTTATTTATCATGTCGTTGAATAAATCGAAACTTTAAATATCAGTTAAGTTGAAGCCTGTTTAACAACTCAACAATTTAAACTAAACCCGTATCTTCGTTTATATTTGTGTTCTCTGTTTAGTCTATTTAGTTTTGTACAGTTCATTTAAATCAACTTATTATGGACGCTTTAAAGTTTAAATTCACATATACTATTTAATTTTTATTGTACAATTTCATTGATATTATGGTTGTTTTTTATAGTGTCGCATGTGGGTTGTACTCTACATTATTATAGTTTTATTTATGTTAACTTTAAACATGAGCAGCACGAATTTCTATTCATAATAGCCAAGCCAGCATAGTCTTGATACAGGATAGGTTCAAGTATATAAGTATTGTATATTTTTATTCACAGAATAGCAAATGTCCGTTATTTTATAGAATTCATTGAAAGAGACCTACCTTCAGATATGGCAGTCATCGGCTAAAATCATTATCACTCTTTTTACATTATGCACTATAAATAAACCTTTAAATATATTAACATTACTTAAATAATCCATAAAAAAAATTAAGGTTTACCGTTATCCGAACCTATCTTGTTTCGCATGTCAAAGAGAATAGAATTTGAAGCAAAACTACCAAAGTATTTGATTCATGTCAAAGATGCGCTTTGAAGATGCAACTTGCGAAATCCAAGGCTTAAGATGCATTTTTCACGATTTCTTCCATTTAAAGAACTTTTCTTTTACAAAAGTTTTTTTGGCAGCAACAAAATATTTCTTCGGGAAAAAATTTATTATTAATTTATAATAACATTCATATCACCACAAAAATAAACGTATTATTAACGATGCACCATAATTTTTTAAATAAGAGTTATATACAGAATTGTTTAGTTACATTAAAAATAGTTTATGGGTACATTTAATTGCACCCTAATCTTTTCATTTATATATCAAGCTATATATGTTAACTATACTTTGTATAAAAATTGTGAAGGCTTTTTCTTATGTTACATATGTTGTCGCTGTTTCAGGATGTTTCTCTTTTTATTTTATGTTTTATACACTCATAGATATTTTACGCGCAGGTGGAAGCCCAAAAATTTATTACGGTGTATTGAGTCCTTTTATAGAGGTTTCTGCTTTGAAAGGAGCTCATTTCGTAACAGCATGCGTTGTATTGCCTTTTTTATTATTAAACTTGCTGAATAGGTATTGTAAATTGTTTACACAATGTTTTCATGAACTTCTTTGAATATAATAAGGGCTACTGATTGTAAAAATAAATTGCTGTTTAATTGGCTTTTGTATATAGTTTTATATATAGTTGTATCAATTACTATTTATTATTAATTTTGTAATAACAATAGTAAATATTCATTTGCTTAATCTCGAGTCTGTAAATACTCATAACAAAATTAGATTATAAGTAGTGTAAAATAATCGTGTAGGGAAGACAATTTAATTAAACATGAAATGTTTCTTTCAATGACCACTAGAGATTAGAAATTATACGCATTACTTATGATGCTAAAATATACAGTTTTGATTAGTTCATACGTTTCCTTTACGTAATTTTAAAGTTTGTGTTATAAATCTTTTTAATATTTAATTTTATCGCTCAGGTTCTTCAAAATGTTTTTTTTCTAAGATATTTAAACATTATTTCAAATATGCTATTTTTATTCAGTACGTAATTAATTATCTACAGACTACGAGTATGCTAGTTTATATATTAAACTCGTAATTTTATGGTGAACAGATGGAAAACAAAGCACTTTGGAAATAATTGCACACGGTAAGCAAGAGCTTCGCAGTTGGTGGCAGGTCGAGTGCAGCACTCCGCGCGTCTCCTTGCCGCGACCGGTAGCTCTTCACTTCCGTCCCTAATTTTAATAATTAGAAACCACTGTACTAACAACTACAATACAGATGCTTTGATTTATTCTTATTCTCAAACAACCCCAACGCATGGTTTAGGCCGTGGGCCCTGTGGTCCGCGTGCCCAGTATCAGATGAGCTGCATACGTCACAAAAGACGAGTCAACATCGCTTACATTAGCATCGCCTCTCTGATGAGTGATGGCAAGAGACGCCCCATCTTCATTAGGTACGCCAAAGAAGTTGTTGGAAAAGTTATAGAGAGTAATAAGACTGTAACTGAATAAAG
>DWLS01007235.1:0-10912 GCA_018246255.1 Pachliopta kotzebuea | reverse complement strand
TGTGAGAGGGTAGTGTTTCACCGGTCGATCCTGCCCACCTACGTGCTACAGTGAACTGCAGACTTAGATCTACTACCATAACTGCAGACTTAGATCTACTACCATAATTTAATTGGGAAAAATTTTTAGAAAGTAAAATCTATATATAATAATAATTCATAATTCATTTATACCAGCCGTCCTACAGCTTTTCCACATGGAAAGAGAGTACTTGAAATATTGTAGATAGGAAATTTTGCCGAATCGAGATTTCATTTCATTTTTAAAACAAATAGAACTGCACTCAAAAACTTAAAAAAATGTGACTGTGCAGGAATACGAACCCGGAAAATTCACTAAAAAAATAGACAATGTATATTATGATATCAGTGGAAAGGATAAATCAATATGATTATTTATACTTAATAACATATCAACAGAAATGAAAAGAAGACCAGCTATTAGTTAGTCACGCTAAAACTCGTAAATTGATGATGTTTACAACAAAACCCGACATGCGCCTGATCGTCTGTTAAAAAAGAATTATGTGGTATTGTAATTTTTTTTTATGAGTGTAGTATGTATATACTTTTGAACAGTTATTTAAAACACAAGTCTTAAGAAAAATTTAGCTTTTTAAAAGTGAATTCCTAGAAATAGATCATGCTGTGCCGGAAGCTATCTGAGCAGGTTCTACCGCAGCGCCTATTTGCATTACCACTGATATAATTTCGTTCCGTTTGGAAAGGCTTAGTCGCTAACAAAAATTAACGGTAACTAAACTTGTACAGTATAAACTGCGTAATATAACATATTTCATCCTTATTAGGGAAACATATGCGTCCAGATGAATTTCCGCTTTACCCAATCGCAAATTCGTGCGAGGAAACTATTTTTTTTAATTATCCAGAAAAAGGGTATCACTTTCAATCGCCAGTTATTTTCTATACTCGTTATATGTAAAAAGGTTTACTAGAATTATAAGAATTTTATCTTTTGTTTGTGATATAGAAAAAATAACTAAATAACATTTAATACGTATTATCTCATTATTACGATAAAATTATTGCAACAAATAAATATTTTCATCATCATCATAATCTTACAGAAAGTATGAATTTTATTTTTCTCATATTTATAAAAGAATTATGTTTATAAATACGATCATAATTAATATTAGCCAAACAAAATATTTCCGATGAACATAACCTATGACCAATTATTATAATATGAGAATCTAAAAAACCTAAATAGTTTAATGTTAGAATCGCATAAATGACTAAATTTTTATGAAAAAATTAATAAACATTGAAACAAAAAGTTTTGTGATACATCTAATACAGAAAACAGTAAAAATCAATAACTTTTCCTAAGATTTACTTAATTACGATTTTAAAATTTATTTATTATTTATTATAACATGAAATTCAAAAATAGATAACAAAAGGTTGCCTTTATAACCTAATAGTTTATTATGTAAGTAATTTTTTTCTTGTGGACACTGGGTGTAGTAAAAATTGCAGGTAGGTACAATAAAGAATATAACTACTACTTTCACTTGCTAAAATCATTCTGAACGTTTTTTTAAGTATTGTTTAAAGTTTTTCTCGTCAATCAAAAACTAAAACGGACGTACTCTGATAAAGAACGCGAATATGATGCTTGGTATTCTAATTCATACATTGAATTGTTTGACATAAGTCAAAAGATGCCTGGACCTAAATACATTTTGACAACAGATGAGTTTACTGGCAGAAATCACCATTACCACCTATCCATATTATATTAAATATTATAAAAATATACATACGGTATATGATAAATTCATAAACGTGAAGTTTAAAAAAATATATTTTCTTCATTAAAAACTATCAAAACCTCTTGCCCGCTTTTCAAAGACGCTTTAATAAAATTTCGTAAATAAATCTAGAGTTTTATTATTATATTATTAACTTTATTAACATTTAGTTTACACGTGAATGTAAGACAAAGATTTAAAATCGTAAACAACTAAAACATTTTTAATAATGATGATGGTGTGGCATAATATGATGAGTGCTGTATTTCACATCGGCGTGGAAACTGAAATATAAAAGAAAAAATTTTTATTTTTTTTACAAGTAAATATTATAAGTGATATATAAGTAATAATATATTTCTAGTTTATATAATTTCAAAGTTTAATGTATTTATTTTCTCACCCGCTGTGATCGTCGGCATGGTAATCCACATGCCTGAGGGAGCCATCGGGCTGGTGCAGGGAGTATCCACCCTTCACAGCGTCACCATCGCGGTGCTCGTGCTGCGACTTCTTATCACCAGTGTGGTCATCCTCTACTTTATACTCGAACTCATATTTAGGATGGGTCTGGAAATAACATTAGTACGCAATGCGCGAATTAAAAAAGTAAGGTGCGAAATAAAGTGAACTCACCGCCTATCTCCGCTAGTCGAAAAGGTACTTTAAAGGGAAGAAGATACATATGTAGATATGATACAAAATTGGCTTGTTTGTTCATGCCATCGGAGCTTCTTGGTTGAACAGAACACAAAGTTTTTTTTTAACCTAAACTTGGTCGAGAGTGCGTTATAACATTCTCTCAGTATTATACTCTAGACGAATTTTTTATTCGATTTTAATTTAACATATCTTATAATATTATGTATCATTTATCTTAATTTAATGATTAATTTTAAAAGCGAATATAATAAAGGCCTAAAAACAGGAAAAATCTTACATAATAGTCAACATGGTCGTGGCCATGTCCATGAATATGCACAGACTCATGATGTCCGTCGTGACGATGGATATGATTTGATGAAAATGCATGACCACGACATTGAGCGATCATGACGGTGACAACGGCAACCGAAAAAATGACCTGAAAAATTATTATAACAAAATGAATAAACATTTTAAATATGCACAAAGTAATGATTATTAAATTTCGTTTTGTTTTCTTAGGTCTTGAATGGATTGGTTGCTCTATTCTCGGGGTGTAATAAAATATAACTTAAAGGAAAAATAGTTGTAGGACGAGAGCAGCAGCTTTTCCTAGGACAGTTTTCAATATACTGCTTTGAGCAATTCTCTTAAATAGCGTTGGCAATATCACGATGATATAGACGGTAATTTAAATGGCCTTTATTTATATTTACCTTCTGAAACATGTTTTGCTTGTCTTGAACACACGTTTTGAAAATGATATACTAGATAATGCATTTGCTGCTTTTATAATAAAACAATAACGATTTATCAAGGTTAATGTGATTTTCACAAATAAAGTTATAACAGTTTAGATCGATACGCTTTCATAACATTTAAGAACAACTGCAGCCGTTTAATAGCCTACAAACTACAATATTAGAAAATATTAATCACAAGTGAGGAAAGAGCATGTAACCATTTCAACCTTGATTATAATATATTGTTTTTAATATAAAAGACATAGGCGATGTGGAACAAGTATCAGTTTAGTTTTGTTTATAGCAATAACAAAAAATAACAGACGAAAATGTACTGCAAGGTATATTAAAAATATTGTGTTCCCAACTTTACTATTGCTAGTCATAAATAAAATAAATAACATTCAATGTATCAAGTACATTCGTAAAAAATCTTTTTTCCATTCATAATTGTAATGAATAAAAAAACTGTTTTCTGTGTAGTACATGTAATTTATAAATGTTTTTAGGTTCTGAGTTTCATCGCTGTCGTCGCTGTAGTAATAGGACAATGCTATGGTCATGCATTTTCATCCAATCACATCCATCGTTACGACGGTCACCACGAGCCTGTGCACGTGCATGGACATGGTCACGAACATGGACACGTCGATTACTATGTATGATTTATTTTGTTAATAATTTAATACATTTCAGTGATGAATAATCCATTTAAAATTTTATGTTATTTCTAGACTCACCCTAAATACGAGTTCGAGTATAAAGTAGAGGATGACCACACTGGTGATAAGAAGTCGCAGCACGAGCACCGCGATGGTGACGCAGTGAAGGGCGGATACTCTTTTCACCAGCCCGACGGCTCCACCAGACACGTCGAGTACCATGCTGATGATCACAGCGGGTAAGAAATTTACTAAATACATGATAATTTCATATTATCCAGACATGAAATATGTCCTAATTGTTTATATATTTACTTGCTTAGAAAATAAAAACTTGTCCTTTTACATTTCAGTTTCCACGCCGATGTGAAATACAGCACTCATCATATCGTGCCTCATCATCATTACTAAAAATGTTTTAGTATTTACAATTTAAAATGTCTTAAAATGTTATAATGCAATAAATGTTTTTTATAATAAAATTATACTTGTTCTTTTATTTATACCTATCACAAACTGTTTTCACATCGACTATGACAAGATCGTATACTTATAACAGACAAGTCAATCTTGCGAAGCACTACCTCAAAATTACTGCTCTAATCGAAAAACTACCTTAATCAGCCTGATGCATCTGATAGACACGACGAATATCATTCTGATGTACCAGCTACTAATGTATGAAGATTTTCGGTTGACATCTAGTGCGATGATTTTAATAGTTTCTAAGGAAAAAAATATATTATGAGAGAATATGTTTATATATAAGAGAATATGTTTTTAATTTTTTATTATTAGTCGGACTACCTGCTAATAATAAAAAATTAAAAACATAAACGAATTTGTCTTTTATTCCATAGCAAAAGGTATAATAATTTAAGGATTGTAAGGTACATGACAATAATAAGTCTCATATTTACAGAGTTGTAAAGTTTTAAACTATAAAAAAAGAATAAAATATGTTTTGTATTGAAAATAACCAAAGGATAATGTGTATAATAACATAGTATTTTTTTATAGTAAATACAATGACTATTAATTTACAAAGTAAGAACTAACTAAATCTATTATTATCCAAATATATAAAAGCCTTTATCAAGCATGAATATTGATGGAAACAAATATATTATTTTTTCGTACTGTTAATTTGTAGGTGCCCAGAAAACTGATAGTATTATAACTAAAACAATTAAATAAATTTTATAATTTTAAGCGATACGTTTTGATCACCAAATTTATAATGTGTGCCTATTCTATTTAGACACATATTCTCATTTTTACACATATTCTCCAACCACCAAGTGGACTTCCTACTTTTTTTGTCATATCAACTAAATATTCCTAAAAACTATCGGATATATTTTTTTTATTAGTTACTGGTTAATGCTTGGCTACGATCCCACTTAGTGTTAAGTGATGATATGGTCTATGATGATAAAGCTCATTAACCTAATAAGTATCTATTTATTCTTTTCTTAAAGACGCCCACATTGTATTTGGACGGGAACACGGACGCCGGCAAGTTGTTTCAGTCCTTTGCTGTTCTTATTAGAAACGAGCAGCCAAACCTCTTTGTGCGTGTACTGGCGATGTAAACAATATAAGAATGGAGTCTCGTGCGCTTTGTCGTCCGGTAGTGAAAAGAGGATGGATGAATTGTATCATGCAATTCCTGCGCACACTCCCCGAAATGAATCTTAAAAGATACCGCGAAACTGGCCACTCGGCGCCTGTGATCAAGACTATTCAATCTAGCTAAGACAAGTTCTTGATCACAATTTTGCCTTTTGGCCCACCTCTCTACCGAGTCTAGTGCCGCAAAATGAATTTTCGCAGCACCTGCCCATATATGGCAGCAATACTCCAAACTCAACCGGACCTGTGCTTTATGTAGGGTCAAAAACTGCCCTGGAGTGAAGTATTGCCGCACTTTAGTAAGGACCCCTAGTTTCCTTGCAGCTATCTTGGCTTTCGACTCAATGAGTTGTCTATAGTTGAGGTCCGTCGAAATCTCGACCCCCAATAGTTGGAGACAGTCAGTAACTCCCAAGGATACACTCCAAAAATAGGAGCCAAGGTGAACGGGCTCCTTTTGGCGGTGAAAAGACGCGACGCGCCTATGTTTTAGAAGCATTGTATCTCATAAAGTTTACAATTAAATTCATACAATTGATTCCAAGCCTAAATTAATAAAAGAACACAGTTAAAGTGAGATATACAGTAAATATAGTGAAAGAACGTATTTCTTCTTAACTACTTAAGGTCTGAGTTTATTACAGTTGTTTTTAACGTTAAATACTGATCGCAGGTCTCTGTTACCGTATACTGTATAAGGAAGTACCATCGCGGCACCAGTTTTTTCTCATAACAGTTATGTGCTAATATTATTATGTTCCGATTTAAAGGATGTTGTACCTATTGCAATTATTGGAGGCGAGGGATTCAAGGCGTCGAGCGTAATGAGGTGCTGTATGTACTATCTTTACTTTTGTCACGTTGTCATGGGCAAACGTATCACTTACCATCAGGTGTAGCTCGTTTCGTCACCACTGCTAATAAAAATAAAAACTACCTATATCTATTTCTTTGTATTTATGAATATAAGACACATTAAAAATAACCGAGTCATTAAAAAAGGAAGTTGATACAAGCAAATCGTTTCAAAATAAATATAATATTGACTTAGCATAAAATGTTTCAAACATTACAATACATATGGACTTTAAGAAAAAAAAATTCAAAAATTAAAGGTTCAATAAAACGAATTGAATTTAAGAAGTACTGGTAAGGGTTAGTAGTGCTTTTTTTCAATTGTGCGGAATTTCCCCTTGTATAATATTCTTAAAAAAAGTACTTTATAAGCAAATATCATAGTCTCATAACATTAATATTTTTATAAATCTATAATAATGAAAAAACTTATCGAAACATACTGAAAACAAAGAGAAATCTTTAATAGCGAAGAACGAGTAAATGAGACAGGATGTAATATATTATATATCAACTTACTAATTTACCAAATACTAATAATAAATAATAAAATATTAGCACATGACCGTATCATAAAGAATTTTTAAGTCGGTTATTCTTTAAGATATTGATTAATAAATTCAGTAATTAATGATTTTTATTGTATCAGAATGTTCGCTTTTAAGTGTTATCCACGTTCCGTTTTGTTGAATCTTTGCTTAGCTAGTTACCACCTTGAAATTCTTATTCTACTACTATAACAGAATCGATGTATTACTTCATACATAAGAGAAAAAGAGATTTGTGCGAACACGAGTAATTATCTTTTATCTCAGGATCTCTTAACATCGTATAAGATTGAAGTTAGAGTATAATTTTAATATCAGTGAAACCCAATTGTTAAACATTATTTATATCTTAAAAATTATGAATTCCGGACTATGGCCGTGTAGTATTATTCGTGGATATCAATTTTTAAAAAAATAATATATTAAAAAAATCGTAAATGTTTGCTTAAAGATGTTGTAATCTAATGACAAAGGATTTTTAAGTCGCAATATAACTATAATCAATAGAGTCACATGTCCCACTTAAGATACGACAATTATCATTTAGGTTATTTAGTTACTACAGTTTCATGCTTTCACAATTAACATGAAATCTTACTTTAGCAATAGAAATATATAACAGCAATAAAGAGAACATTAAATTAACAACAATAATAACCTTGAATACTATAAAGTCTCATATAAAAATCGTGTATTTCACAGAAAACGGTATCAGTTATTTCTTAGACCTGGGATCGGAAGGTTTTCTAAACAAGTTAAAAATGTTTTCCCAAGTAATACTCCTTTAATAGCGATTTATTAATATATTTGAAAACCATTATTAAATTAATGTTATAATTGTTTTTATTTTGTAGGTACTATGTTTGACTACAATAATCGCCGCAGTGCTTGCGCAGGATAACGGGCATGCATTCTCTTCCAATCACATCTCGAGGCACGATGGTCATCACGAGACTGTACAGGTTCACGATCATGGTCATGGCCATGGGCATGTCGACTACTTTGTAAGACAAATAAATATTTTGATTTTGTTATACCATCAAAGCGAAAAGAAAGATATAACGAATCTGTTTACTTGTAAATGGTATTCTAGTTATACAGCTGAACAGCTTACAATTCGGCTGTCTCTTAGAAAATAGACTAGATCTAAAATTATAACATGTATAATTAATAAACTTCAAATTAGTAGTATTATCAGAGGGAGGAGAATTAAAGGTGTTATCAATTTATAATTTACTATTGTAATTATTAATATTGATATATCTCAATAAACGTGATGTTGCCTTTCAGACTCATCCGAAGTACGAGTTTGAATATAAAGTAGAGGATCACCACACCGGAGATAAGAAGTCTCAGCACGAGCACCGCGACGGTGATGCGGTAAAGGGCGGATACTCTTATCATCAACCTGATGGCTCTGTTAGACATGTCGAATATCACGCTGATGATCACAGCGGGTAAGAATTATTTTTCCCTACATCATCAATCCTATACATATCCTTCATTACTATACATATCCTGTAACCATTTAAAATATTTTTATACTCCTTTTTTAATGAACAAACTTTTTAGCCTCCTACATTAGTGTTAACTTAAACGATAAACATTTCAATTTATAACCACCTGATGGTAGGTGGAAATAGAAAAGCGCACTGAACAAAAAAAAATATTTTTATTCTCTATTACCTTCATACATACAATATACCTGACCACTACTTACGTTAATTAATATTAGTAAATATTATTGTTAACAGTTTTAGTTTGCCGACAGGTTTCATGCGGATGTTAAATATAGCACTCACCACCTTCATCACCATTACTAAAATTTGTAAAGGTATGAAAAAGGTTACCTTATTATCGTTAGTAATTCTTATTAAAACAATTTTTCTTTTAGTTACAATGCAAAACATTGTTTTGTGATTTCAGATTTGTGAAAAGCGAGAAAAAAGTTACCTGAGAAAATATCCAAGATTTGCTAGTAATATCAAATTTTGTATGTGTTGTTATTTCTTGTTAAATAAATTTTTTATAGAACAAAGTTTAACCCATTTATTTTCATATATCTTACACCGTAAATCTTCAAACTCATTAATACCACAAACCATACCCCACCTCATTACCCAACTCATTTATACCATAAACCTATGCTCATTAATACCATAAAAATCTTGAAGAAGCATATACATTATGATGGACGTGTATAAATAATAATATTAATGTATTTGCTTACGCTTTATTTTCTGATCTAATAAAAGATCAATCCCTAACAACAAACTATTTGAAAGACAATTACAGAATATTAGTAACACTACAATGCATGTTTATTATTATAATTGGTAAATAAATGAACTTTTGGAGTACATATTATTTATTACAAAATATTTATAAATTAGTTCTGAAACTTAGGTGCTTTTAGTGGGTTCCATATTTCAGAAATTGTTTAATTTTTAAACATGAAACTCACTGCAAACTTCATAAATAGTTTTTTTTCCATAACCAAAAGCATGAATAACTATTACATACTTTCTAAGAAGTTAATAAACAAACTTAAAAAAATTACAGTGTATCTTTGTTGATCATGTCATATAAATTCTTTTACTTGCTAATAAAAGGCAATATTATTCTCAAATTTTATGTTGTACAACTTAATTTAATAATAACATGATAAATTGCATAAAATCGTTACAAAGTAATAAAAGTCAAAAAGGACACATAATTAAAAAAAAATCAAAACTTATTATGTTTAAACAATTGATTGTGTGAATATTTAACGAGATGTTAAAGAACAAAGACTGCTGCAGTTAACAATGCTCGCTTGCCCAAATTACTATATTTAATATTAATAAACCTAAAGCTCCGTTGCTGTGTTTTGACTGTCAACATAGTCCATTGAAACACAGTAGTGATGGTGAAAGATTTCACTAGCTACCAAACTTCACAGATCGCTCTCAATGAAACTATTTACCTCCGTGTAACAAGATGGAGGAAATTGTTTTTGCTGTATTTAGAGATTCTGTTTCTTAAATATTAAAAGTAGCCTGTTCTTTAACAATTAATACTTTAAGATCTTTTTCCAGGAATTTGTGTTAAAAAATATCCTCTCTCTACTGATCGTGCCTCTTCATGCTTGGAGGTTGACTGTTAACTCCAAAAATAACAGTCTCTTGTGCAAAGTAAAAAAAATATTAAACAATTACTCTATAACTCTAAACAAAGAGAGCAAGACTACCAAATATATAAATATTTTACTGAGGCTAATTTGTCTGCATGTTTAGAAAATAAGTAACCAAGTTAGTATAGGTATACCTATTTAAATATATATCATATTAAGAGAAGCTATACTTTTTGTTAAATAATTATATAATTTACTAAAATATATTGTATGAAACAGAATATGGAAATATGTTCAAATATACCTTGGAAATATTGCGTATGCATTTCTTTTTGTACCACTATAATTATTTTACTCTTAAACTCTTAAAAAGACCTCTAGAGCAAAACAACGTTTTCAGAATGCGTGCATGCATTATTGTTACCCGATACCACGACGACACCATGTCTCACAGTATACAATAAAAAAAATGTGTTGAGTATGGAGAATGTGAGACTAATGAAGCTGGCGCGCTTTTCACAGTCCTTGACGAAATCCAAGAAACCTTTATATTTATACAATAAGCTCAGTTGGGCAGCAGATTTCGCCAATACCAAACTGAGACCTCATACTCGTCCTCTTATCACGCCTAAGTACACCCTGGTGCAAACCCAGGGTAGTTTTATGTTTGTTGCATCAAAATGCTGGAACAACTTACCACCTACAAATATACTTTTAATGGTCACTGTCGTAAATGGCTTTTGATGCAGCAAACATTAAGCTCAAACACGTGATAATGATAAGTAGGTAAGTGTTCCATTTTCTCATTTTCATATCAGGCCAGGGCAGAATAGCAGAAGTGTGCCATGTGCCAATGTCCTGAGCCCTGGACCTTTTTGTCTAGTTACTTAAGTTTATTTTCTCTCTAACAATGTACATAGTTATAAGTTTTTCTT
>DWLS01007234.1:0-10912 GCA_018246255.1 Pachliopta kotzebuea | reverse complement strand
ATACATAGTATACGAGTTCGTATATATTTAACAGATTTATGTAAATTACTCATTATTAAACTACTACTACAGTAATGGCTACG
Organism: Pachliopta kotzebuea; assembly: GCA_018246255.1. Taxonomy (NCBI): domain Eukaryota; kingdom Metazoa; phylum Arthropoda; class Insecta; order Lepidoptera; family Papilionidae; genus Pachliopta; species Pachliopta kotzebuea. The sequence goes on along the minus strand of DWLS01007234.1, from coordinate 10,829 downwards.
AAGCTGTTTTAAATGCACACTACTCCTAAGTATATTATATGTAAATAGTAAACAAAATATTGAAGAATGAATAATTTTAATTTATAGGACGATTCTGTTTGTATTCAAGATTCTTTTAGAAGCTTAACAGTTCATCTTATAGGTAAATTTCCCACAGCATTTGGTTTCTATTCTAATATCTATCCTTATAACCATATCATCATGCTACAAAACTCTTAGTCTTACTAACGCTTGTAACTTTTAAACTGGAACTACTGCATAGACACTTTTTCAAGAAAAGGAGACTAGAAATCTGAATTAAAAAATAAATAGCTTCCGATCCGAGTGAAATATGAACAGTCAAAGTAAGGACTATGGAAGAAGGGAAAGAGAAAAACGAAATTCACTGAGAATAGAACTCATTATCTTTCCGTTCAAATCACCAAAATTAGCCTCTAGGCCATTCCGAAAAATTTAATATCAGATAATAAGATGACATGCGTAGTCTTTCAGGCTAGTTTATATATCCACAAGTATCCTCACCAGATTGCGGCAGTGCACTGCTGGACGTAGGTCTCTCCCAAGGAGCGCTACTTAGCCCGATCTTCGGCAACAGGCATCCAGTTGCTGTCAGCCACCTTATGCAGATAATCGCTCCATTCAGTCAGGATCAGTTCTACAAGTATAGCCCGTCCTATCACATCACCTTATATTACTAAGTTAGCTGCTGTACCATTGAGTTAGTTAAAATTAACTATATTGACAAATAATAATGCTTTACAATATATTTACACAATCAGTGATCAAGAATTAGTCTAACTTAAAGATATGTTTTTATAGGTTAAAAAAATAAACGACTCATATATTTTAATTAAAATTTCTTAACAAACAACAAATTGTTTAAAACCCGCAGTCTTGTTATTTGTTTTAGCCATTTTCCACTTTTAACGAGCGCTGGCATGATCTGTGAATAATTAATACGAACGTACGGACTGGAAATGCATATTCATACTAACGTCTCGTACGGTACACCAGTTACTGGTAATATTTGAAAACATCTTCATCTTTTAGTAATGGAAAACGAACGCTTATTATCCTAGACAAATAAGCCAAAAAAACATTTTATTCAACGAGACGAGTTAGACGTTTACTGAACGGTAGTTAAGATGGTATACACATTAAGCTTATCGACTAGATATATATAGAATTAAATCCCTGTTACTCTAGTAATTTGACTGAGTTACACTATGATATATGTTATATACACAATGCTATATGCGGGCTGCAATAGGAGCTGTGGTGGTAATTACCTAGAGGTCTCCAGTAAAGCCACAAAATAGTAATATGCAACTATTACTGTATTCCGGTTTGAAGGGTGCTGTATGCTAGTTAAATTACTGGGGTAACGAGATTAAACACCATGTAACTTACCATCAGGTGAGCGCCTTGCTAGTCTCGTTATTTTATCATATAATAAAAATACCTGGTAAGGTGGCAGTGAAGATATTCTAACCTGGTGATTCATCTTCATTATGATGCGGTGACAATTAAACATAGTTTTCGGTAAACTTTTACGCCGAAGCATCATTATCGTTGTATCAAAGAACTTTGCAAAGATCTTTTTTCTTTTTGATCCCCTCAAGCTTGGCGAGAAAAACACATAATTATAACTTGCCTTGTTATTTGTTTCTAGTTGTTACCGACTGTAGCCGTGATCCGTGAAAAATTAATATCTTCAAACTCTCAAACTAATTTTATATTCATGAGAAAACTTCGCTTGGTAACTATTAGTGAAGTTTGAGTATCGTTTGAGTTTTAATTGGGAACCAGTAATTTCCAAAGTTAACTGTTTCGAAAATATAATTTAACATGCGTCTTATATGAAAGTTATTCTGGTTCTGAGGATTTTGGTAATTTAAGTTAAAATATTAGTAACCTAAAAAAGTATAAGTGTAAATAATCTTCCAAGAGACGAGCTTTTATGAAGTCGATTTAGCATTTAGTATTGTGAGATGTAACTACATAAATCGAAATTATATTAATAAGCAAACAACATTATTAAGTTGATGATTACTTAAACTATAATAATAAGTGGAATTAATTTTGTAAAAGTTTGGCATTTTAGAACTAATACATACAAAATTAGTCAACTGAATTTCTCTTTTATAAGGTCTAAGGAATTTCTTTTACGAACAGCTAGCAGACTCCGATAATCAATAAGTGAATATATATTCATACATTGAATGAAAAAAAAATTACTTTGGCTTTCAAAACTTGATACCTACTACGCCTGAAAATAACTTTAACTTTACTATTTTTAACTGCAACTCAAATGAATATGCAGAGATCGTCCGTTCGCAGCAGTAATTATTCAACGTTAGTGTAAAAATAACGAAAACAACAATCCAGTCTTTCTTTGTCTGCAAGTATTACATTCAAGTCTGTATTGTTTTACTTATAAATAAAACAATCAATTAACTAGTAATATATCTCTTGATATCAGTCACCATTTGTATATTGTATAAAAATACGCACGAATAATATCTAGAACGGAATTGGATAAACGACGGAGAACTTTACTTAAGGTTAATAACAGCGTTTAAAATTTGACAAGGTAATACAAATAAAAACCAGAGTATTCCAAATCCTCTACCTCACTCTTACTTAACACCGTGTAAACTTAAAGTTAATTTGGGCAAATAAACAATGATGCAGCGCCATCTATTAGCAGTTTGCAACGAGGCGGATGCCATAAATATATACTTTGCGTTAGTTATATTTATGACAATTTGAATTTGTTTGTACAGTATTGAATGTATTGAAATGCTGCTATTCAATTTAGAGAAAACAAAATCAAAAATAAATAAATAACAAAGAGATTCCAAAACTTACTCAACGCAAAAGTCCAAGACTCCATACAAATTTTTTGTCAATATGGCAAACTTTTCAAAGGTAAGATATAGTATTCTCAAACATTTCACATTTTCGTATTTTGTAAGTTCTAGAATATTTTCTATGTCAAAATAGCAATACATTTGATATAATTTTTTGTCTCTTTCTACCTTACTACTCATAAAGAATTTGTGCCTTAGTAAAATTACTTGGTAGAAAACTCAATATAAGTTAAATTCCTGTTATTTCTATGTATTAACTGTATGTTTTTGCTTTATATCTATGTATAAAGTAGCAGAATGAATACGTTCATAGTAAGGGTACAGTCGGGCACAAAGCTGCTCCAGTGATTTACGTCAGCCGTAGTTGTAATTAATTGGTAGGTCAGTCTCGGTGGTGCGTTACTTGCCCTTTGTACGCGGCGGGACCTAATTTACTGGTTTTGTTTGGTGATGTAATCTAATAGGGGCAGTATGGTGACGATATTTAGTAGCCACTTAATACTAACAGCTTTTATAGTCCTTTACTTTTTAAGTGCTTCCATGGGGCAGTGATGACAGATTGCATTGTTATATTAAGTTTCTTAGTTCTTTTCCAAGGCCACATATTGAAGAGTGAGGTTCTTTCTAATTTATCTGGTTTGACCATCTACCTCTATATTACAATATAACTTGTCGCTATATCAGCATTCCTCTTCATTGACTATTAACATATAAGATCTAGAATATTTTGGATCTAATCCTATAAATCTAATCCCGCCACTTTCAACAGGGACATACCATCATTATGTGTATATCTATACTATTGATGAATTACAAAGTTCTTATATTTAGGATAAACATTCCCCTTAGTGAAGTTATTGATCAGTTACACGTATTCACAATGGGCCTTATAAAAAGGCCCAGAGTCATTCAAAAGGCAATGGAGAGGGCTATACTTGGAGCATTTTTGTACAATCGGATCATAAATAAGGAGATCCGCAGAATAAGTAAGGTCATCGACATAGCCCTTAGGATTGCTAGACTTAATTGGCAATACCATGCTGACCCTAGGCGGGTGGTGAGGAGCCTGAGCTTTGTTTATTAGCAGGATGAATCACGAGCAGGTGAGATTCGCTTGGGTCCTGCGAGGTGTTGTGTGGGACCTGTTACACCCCTGGAGATCTTTGGGGAAGGCTTCTGTTCAAAATTGAGCGTTTATGCTAATGATGAAGTTATTGCATATTGAATGTCTTCTACTACTCTCTTTTGTTATTATAGGGGCTACAGTTATGCCGCCTATAGTCGGAACTATGGTAACGCTTTCATGGTATGTCGTAGTATAAATAGTTTATGCCCTATAATTTTATTCACACTTTAAACTAATGCAAAACTTTATTTTTCCAACCCACCTCTTTCCAGGTCACTGTATTCCGTTCTAATTGCGAGCACTGATTGCAGCCATTCTCAACTTCGTTAAGAAAAAACCTCCTCTTTTCGTTGCATTGTTTAAAATACTCTACCGCTGCGGTAAATGAGTTCAACTATTTATTTTGTTTTCATTTAAGTTAAAGAATAGAAAAAAACAGTTCTAGTGATTCTGTAGGCAGTTTGCTAAGGTCGGCGAAAAGAACCGGTTCAACGAAAATAAAAAGTCAGCAAGCTGTTCCGCGCGCCTTTATTGGAACTCATAAAAATCGACGTCCCGCAAAAGTCGGCGCTTTTGCTAATAAACTGTTTCGTGTAATGAAAAACAGATGCTGTGTAACTAAGCCGGAAATACTTGTACACACACATACATCTTTACTTACTTGTACACACACACACATATCTTTACTTACTTGTACATATATGAAAATGAACCGTAGATTCAAAATCCAAAAACGAAGAAGCTTATTCATTAGCTAACGAGAGATCAATACAGGACGTCCTCTCTGCAGATGCGATGGACGATTAGATATGTATATATAAGTTTATCAATATGTATACACATAAATATACATATATAAAGAAAGTATAATGTTTGTCCGTGTTTTCATTATTGATTTTTAAATATTAGTTGACTTTATATAATTTTTAATAATTTAGTAACAATTTTAAAAACGTTTTACGAACATCGACCTCGAGACCGACGCCTAGACATACATCGAGACCTATACTGAGAAAGACACCGAGGACGACATCGAGACCGAAACCGTGACCGTAACCGAGAAAGACCTTATTTCGTAGGATCATTTCTATAGTATGCTCTTTACGAGGAGATATATAGATTTATGAAATCTATATATGTCTATAGATTTCTGAAAGAATTAATTACGAAACAGTTACCGAAAAACTTAAACAAAAATTAATGGTTTTATTCAAATTCATTATTTTTTGATTTAACCCAGAATTTGAAGAAAGACTAACACTCTTTTTTAATTATTTTTTTTAATTAGAATGAATCTATTTCCAACAAAAATGGCCACTGAAATACCTAACCACAAATAATACAGTGAGTAGCGTTTTAAAGATCTTCTCATAAATATTTGTAAATGATGTGTTTCTTATATGTGTAAAATATAAAAAAATAGCTGACTCCGTGTGCGTGTCGGCCATTTTGTTTTCATTAAAATAAATGCAATGAACAAAAAAAAAAGTTTAGTTTTCCGCTGAAACATCTTCATGAATATGCAAAGCGGTCACTTGAAACGTTTCATTATCCGCGCTCCGCACCGCCCAGAGAGGCAGCCAACTCTCGCCAACAAACAGCAGCGAAAATTGCAATTATGTACCAGCAAGTGAAACATTTTCACTGTTTTTCATGCGGTTCATTTACAATATGAACCCAATTACTCATCTAGGTCAGCTGAAAACCATTAGTTAACTTCAAAGTGTTCCGTATTAATTTTTTTTTAAATTACAACTAACAAACGAAAGAGTATACTTAATATAGAAATATGCAGCTTTCCCGCCTTTTTTTATAGGATAAGGGTCAATGCTTAACCACGATCCCACCTGGTGTTAAGTGGTAATGTGGTCTATTATAATAAAGCGCATTGACCTAATAAGTGCCTATTCACTCTTTTCTTGAAGACGCCCACATCGTATTTGTACGAGAACACTGACGCTGACAAGTTGTTCTATTCCTTAGCTGTTCTTATTAGAAACGAGGAGCCAAACCTCTTTGTGCATATACTGGGGATGTCCACAACATAAGGATGGAGTCTCGCCGTGCGCCTTGTCGTGCCTATGATCGAGATACGCTTGAGATGGTATACACAGCACCACATTGCGCTCTTCGCCTTTAAACATTAGATGTTAAATCTTATCACTCCAGCAATTTCATTATCTACAGCACCCTTCGAACCGAAACACAGTAATGTTATACAGTACTGTTTGTCGGCTGTAATAAAAGCTGCGGTGGTACCTAAACAGTCTATAGCAACAGACCTTTCACCAGCAAAGTGATGGTAGATTTATCTGCCTTTACATAACTGCTGTGTTTCGGCTTGATAAAGTTAGTAAGCTACAGCGTTTAACTATACTTCAGTAATTTTTTAATTTAGAAAACTTAGTTTATTTACAAAGCCTATCAAACCGAAACAGACTACTGTTAAGCAATAGATACTATTACAGTAATATTACTTTTTGTGCTATTAATAATTTTCCCTGTACAAATCAAGATCTGCATTTGCCTTAAATTCTAACTAAAGTATATTGTTTATTTCTATTATTATTCTAAATTTTATGACTATAGCTATTTACATTTTGCTTTCCCTCCTTAAGTATAAGCTAAGATTATATGATTAATAAGAATATAATTATCCTACTTATTTGCTATTTACTTTTATCACAGACCTTATTAGCTATTTTAATACAATATAAAAAAATGTACCACTTGTTCTTATTGCTAATTAACTGACTACGACTACTTATTATATTTACATTTATTTCTATTTATAACTTATATATATATTTCTTTGGTATAAATAGGACATTTTGTAACAATATGTATTTCACTTTCATTCTTTTTGGGTCGCAGGGGCACAGCGGTCTATCCTTAACACAGAACCTATGTAAATATTCCAAAGACCGGTCATGCTCCCTTAACACCTGTACAACTGTCGGGTTCAAGTCCAGACTCTTCAAAGCCAAATAAGCACTCACAGCGCCGGGCAAGAATTCTTTGGTTTTAGTAGCAATATTAATTTCCTTATAACACAGGGTCTATTCATCAAAAGTACCCAATTATATTTGCCTCTTGATGTATAAAACCGCCGTAATAATACATATTTACAAAAAATGTTATGCTTCTATTTCCTATGAAGTTTCATATGACCAAAACATATATCAGTAGACATTATTAAACGTAGGAATAAAGTTTTCCTTTCCTCATCTAAATATGGAAATGTTCTAGACCAGCTTAGATATTTTACTTAGTAGCCTAATGAATTTCATGTTAATTAGCATCACACTTCCTCGCAGGGAAACATGTTTACGATTTTAGGAAAGCCTTAAGAGAAAAGTGGGACAGGATAAGCAAAGCGGAACTGAGAGGCGAAGACGCTCTTGATGTAGTTAATTAAAGTTTTTTAATCATAAATATTCTTCTCTATTAAGCAAAAACATGACATAAAAATTTTGCCTGACGCAGGCGTCTTCATTTTACCTTAAAAAAAGGCAGGGATTGATACGGTAGATAAAATATAAGCTAAATTTATTTATTAAAAAAGTATATTCACAGTGCTTAGATAACTTAAATTAACACCAACAATTTTATATTACTATAAATATAGAGAAAACTTAACAAAAAAAATAAAGGGGCAGGTCAATGACGACGATAATAAAGAACAAACATTATATGTAAGTACTTAATAAGTTACTCTTTATTAGACTCAGAATTAATATTAGTATGATAACGATAGCGAACATTCAGTCATAATAAGTCAGTGCCAGTTAGGATATTATACATCAGATTATGATCCTCGCATTGAGATATGTGATCTCATTACCTCATTAAACAAACTACAGCATCCTTCAAACTGGAGCACAGTAGTATTTGTCATTAAAAACGACGATGTGCCGAGCGAGACATTCACTTGATAATGAGTGGTAGGCGATAACAACACGCACTGGTTAAGATGGTATACACAGCACCACACTGAGCTCATCGTCTTGAGATGTTAGGTGTTAAGTCTCGTCATTCCAGTAATTTCACTAGCTTTACAGCTAGTGAATTTGGAATATAGTATTGTTTGCACAGTACTATTTGTCGTTTGCAATAGGAGCTGCGGTGGTACATACACTGTCTCCGGCAATAGAGACCTACCAGCAGTAATGTAAAGTTTTTTTTTTCATATCATCACAACCACAGCGTTCAAATGTATGGAAAGTTTTAATTACATAACTGAAGGGGAATACTTTGTACAGATACGTTAAATGAAAATGAAACATTGAAGATTGGAGTACGCATAAAATGCACAAGGGGACCGTTACGTATGCACTGTAGTATCACTGTAAAGAGAGTGTATCCACTTGAGGTCATAACCGGAACTTGTTGAAAAAATAAAACTTTGTGACTTTTTTATTATAATACTAGTTGCCCGTTGTATTCGCAACTAAATAACTAAAACATAATAAACAATATAAAATTAAGAACTTCATAACATTGTTACTATAATTATATATATAGCATTTGTTAGCCATTAAGTTGGCAGAGCGACATCCAATTCTGCACGGACGCACGCCAAGAAAGAGAAGATATTAATAAGATGTCTCTTATAGTAGTTGATACACGTGAGCAAGTGACCTCTATTTATTAAAACTTAATAAGTTATTTTACTGACGACTGATCAGTGATATAAAATAGGTAATAGTTACCGCAGTAATGTGCAATGATTGCATTCTACTATAGGATAATACTATGAATGGTCTATGAAAAAAGACGTACAATCAGAGACATTATTTTTAATGTTGGTGACCATGTCAGTAGAGACTGTCTAGGTAGGTACCACTTCAGCTCCTATTGCAGTTAACAAATAGTACTGTGAAAATATTATTGTGTTTCGGTTTGAAAGGTGCTGTAGCTAGTAAAATTACAGCGGTAGAGACTTGGCATACTATGCGCCAAGGCGACGGGATGATCAATGTGCTTTTTTGATGGTAAGTGACACGCTTGCCCATAACAACACAGCACTGGATAAGATTATATACACAGCACCACATTGCGCTCGTCGCCTTGAGACGCAATGTATTAAGTCCCGTTGCTTCGGTAAATTCAATGACATACAGCACCTGTCAAACCGAAACACAGTAGCATCTCTACTCATAATTATTCAGCATTAGAAATAGAAGCACCATTCCTCAATAAGTAAATAAATACGAGTAAGAGGGTAAAGAGGAAAAATAACGCTTTAACGTAAAACGAACATTATCATTTCATGAGCACTCGTGAAACTCACTTTATGAATCCCTTTGAAAAAAAAGGTTTAAGTGCTTGTATTTAAATTGAAATATTTTTTATGTATATATGTTTATATAAATATATATTTCCTTATATGTTACTATTACTAGTACACGTTACACCTACACAAATAACTGAAGCAGTTATCCTTCTTATATGGGTATGCGGAAAGAGAACTCTTTTTACGGTTAAGCTCTCCTTTGTGATATTTCTTGAGTAAAATATTATTGAATAATTTTCTTTATTTATATAAATACATGCACGTATGTATGCATTAAGAATAAATAAAAAAAATGGTTTTTAAACTTACGTAGTGAAAAAACGAGTAATAAGTCTGATGATGATAAAAGATAACATGTTTATACAGCATCAGTTTGAGAGATATGCTAAGTTGAAAGATGTTAAGTTTTGTCACCTCAGTACTTTTACTAGCATATAGCACCGTTCAAACCGGAACACGGTGATGTTTGCACATTATTATTAGCCGGTAGATACAGAAACTGCGGTGGTACCTACCTAGACTTTCCGGCGACAGAAACCTATCATTAGTAAAGACTTTAATAATTAAAAACTTGAGAGATCTAGTATTTATGATTGGGTCTGAAACTGATTATATCTGTATTTACTGGTGGTAGGTCGCCGTGTAACTAGTACCTTAATCCTGTTATACATAGAATGTTAACATCAAAATTATTAAACGTAAAACTTTTACCTTTTTTCGGTGGTGAAAAATAAATACTGAAACAAACGTTATAACGACGTTGTTGTTTTTCGAAATTAATCTGCAGATATAATCCATTTTTTTTAAATGCGAATGCTATGTGAAACCGACAACTTTGCATTTCATATTTATAATCCGCAACGCTCGCCCGGGTTAGCTTTGCAGCGGATTATGGCAGCGTCTAAAAATCCGCATTTTCCGGCAACAAACAGCAACAATGTCAACAAATAAGATACCTACCACAGCGTATGCAAATTTTTTATTCTCCTATCAGGGCCCGGTGGTAAGAGATACGCTTGCCCATAACAACGTGGTGCTAGTCAAGAATGTATACACAACATCAGACTGCGCTCGTACTATAACAAAAATCTCCTTACTTTAATAATATTACTGATGCTTTCTGTTGTAGACCATCTATGTTTGTACCACCGCAGGTATTCCACCGCCAAATAGTAATGTGCAAATATTACTGTGTCCCACTTTGAAGTGTGCTGTATGCTTGTGAAATTACTTAAGTAACGAGACAACACTTTACGTCTCAAAGCGACGAGCGTAGTATGGTGCTGTGTATACCGTGTTAACCAGCGCCGCGTTGTTATGAACAGGCGTATCCCTTACTATCAGGTGAATGCTTTACCTGTCTCACCACCTTGTCGATTAAAAAAATGTCAAGCATATACCATCCTTATAACGGACACAGTAATATTTGCATAGTACTGTTTATTGGCTGCAATAGGAGCTGCAGTGGACTGGACAGTCTACAATAGAGACCTGCTACCAATGAACAAATCCAGTAGCGTTTGAATAATATTAT
>DWLS01007233.1:0-10914 GCA_018246255.1 Pachliopta kotzebuea | reverse complement strand
TACATGACGTAATTCGCCCGTCCCCCTTTCATCACCGGACGACAAGGCGCACGGCGAGACTCCATCCTTATGTTGTAGTATAAGTGATGTATTGATGTGGAAAGTCATAACTTTAATTCATTTTATTGCTTTTATCATCGCTTTGTCGAATTAAAAAATATTAAAAAAGGTTGCAGAAAACTAATAAAAAAAATTAAATATATTTAATTACTAATACGGTTTTTTCATCAGTTTACCTTTTTTGGTTGAGGTATTAATGACAATTTACAAATAGTTCAAGAAAAAGTAAGCAATTTTTAGTAGTACTAGCAACACTGATATATGTATGGTTACCGTGGCAACGGCGTTATAATGACATGTTGACATGTATCTATTACGAAAAATATCGTCAATACTTGTTCTTTAAACAATGGATAACAAAAATCGTTCGTCAAAGGATGTAAAGCAAAAATCATTAACGCAAAGACCGAGAAACTTAAAGAAAGTAATATCTTCAAAAAGTTTAATTCAATATGGCCATGGCAGCGGTAGAAGTTGCTCCATCGGAATTTTCGGACACACAAACAAACCACCTGTCCGAAAGCCGAAGAAAACAACTAAGTCGGATCAAACCTTTGACAAAAATATGGCAAACGTTCACTTAAATCCGGACATTTGTAAACAATGTGGAGATATTGTAGTGAAGAAAAATAGTAACATTTTCAATGACAAATATGAACTCGCAGACACACATTCCTACTCTCGTACAATACAAACGCACGACAGTGTACCTTCGTCCACGGTCCAATTCAGAGATAATCCCGAGTTGCCATCACACAGCCAAATGAGTACACAATGTTCTAATATTTCGAAAAACAAAAACATTAAAAGTGTCCATCAATATTATAAAAATGAAATGTTTGCATGTGCATCAGAATCTGAACATGTTTCTGAAAGCAGAAACAAATTAAAACCATCACTTAGTACTATAAAGGAAGCAATAGAAACTTCTATGCCTAAATCAAAATCTTCTACTACTTTGTATCAAATATACCCAGAGTCATCCACCGAAGATACGAGATATTCTAATGATAGTAAAAAAGAAAACATTAAGGAAATAAACGAGTTCCGAAGAAGAAATTATTTTGAGTGTCATTCTGCTAAATCTAGAGTTAACATGAAAGGCAGTACAACAAGTTTAGGTGATCATAGGTGCTCCTACAGATTTTATCTTAATGATAGACTATTTCCTGTTCCGCTAAAAACAGATCATCACCAAAGCATAAGATGTATTGAATGTAAATTACCATTGGATGAAAGCAGAGCTTCTGATAATATTAATGGTACTATTCAAGCAAAGGTGAAATTAAACAACAAAGTACAGGACATGATTTTAATGTTGCCAGTGAAAGAACCACTCATAATAAAGGAAAGAAGAAAAGAACTACAAAATGTTACAAACCCGGAGGTTCTGTATTTCGGCATCATTAAACTGAGTGCAAACGGGGACTCTATATTTAACAGCACCACTCCAAGTAACTCTTTCGCATTGAAATATCAGAAAGGGTATAAAGAGTACAATCCTGATTATAGCTATAAATATGTTAGTGATGATAAGGAGGATATTATTATAATATAATTCCTATATTTATTTATATGTATTTATAGTAGGTTAAAGAGGAGATACATATTATTTTTGGGAAATGAGGCAAGAGATGTTCTCAAAGAAGAGCACCTACATGATGTCCAATAAAAGTGACACATATATTTTAATTATTATTTACATAAATCTCTGAGCTTGTTATGTAATTAAAAAGAAGAATCATGAGTTTATTTTTTCTTTATATTTATCAGTGAGTAATAAATTTATAACTTGTGTAAAGAATTGTTTTGTTTTTATTAATAACCAATAAAATTGTTATAACTGAAGTTTAATAAATAATATTCTATAGTTAAAAAAATATATTTATAAATACAATGAACTTTTATAAGTTTTTCCCTTCGTCTATTGTCTAATTTAAGCGCCATCTTGTAGTATTTTGAGAAATTAATTTGTACATTGAAGTTTATTACTTTTTCTAGCAAAAATTTCAATAATAATCAAAGAGATTTTAACTACGTTTTAACAGTCACTATAAATAGTTTCTAGATTTTTCTGAACGGTGTTTATAATTGTTTGATAAACGCGCCATCTATCTTGTACTTTTTGTACTTTATTTGTATTTGTATGTAACGTCCGTTTTTATATTTACTATAGATGTACTAGATTTTATAAATTTTTTTTTATTAAATTTAGTGAAATGTTTAAAAAGCGATTCGTATATCTTTGGAAATTGTAGCTTTAATATATAATAAATTTTAATTTTTTAACCTATTACAAAAAAATATGGTTTATGTTGTAAGCACGGTGTACCTCGCCTCAAATAGTAGCTGGAGCGGAGTTTTACACATTTTCCAACTTAACAAAGCATTTGTATGCATACAATATGTACCTATATGACATTACCATGGAATCATAATACTTAGTTCAAAGAATTGAGCTTTGACATTGATGTAATGGACTTATCAAGGATAACAAAGCGATTATTATCAACAAGACAAGGTGATTCTGAATTCGAGGGGAACAAATTTCATATTTTCTTATTTATTTAGGACGAAACGAACTTTTTATGAAAAAAGAGTCTGAACTTGGCGAAATTTGTTGTTTAAACTAGAAAGAAAATAAGTTCTCTTTTAGTTTACTTTAAAAATAATCTTTATTTAAAACCTAACCACTATTTTTTTAAACTTAAGTAGTATCACAAATAGGAAAAAAAAAAGCAAACATTAAGTGGCATTCGTTAAAAAGGGCCTACGTTCAGCAGCAGTGGACTGCCGCAAACTGATGATGATGAAACCTTAAGTGAGAGAAAATAAACAATTTTGTTTCAATTTCTATTACAGAGAAAGCATTTATTAATTGAGTAAATCACTATACTGCACATATTATTACAGATATTAATCTTTGTTTAAAATAGCTACGCTGTCATATTCCTAGAAGGTGACTGTTAATAATAAATCCTTTAATGTTCTTAAAATTTGTTAAATCATTGTACTTTAATTGATTTAAATTGAGATATTAAAGTATTTTTCAATAAAAGACCTTAAGGACTAAGAACTAACTAATATATTGTTATATCAACGATTTAATTTTTTGACCCAAAAAAGTAAGAGAGTTTTGCTTTTATTTATAAATATTTTAGTTGTAAGAAAAAAATTGTGCATTGAGATTTTTTAAATTGTTTTGCTAGTAATATAAATTTTTATTTGATTTTGTTTAGGTAAGTCTTGTTATCCCAATTATTTCACTTAGTGCAACGCCTTACAAATCAGAACACAGTAATGTTTAGCGGCGGAAATTAAAGCTACGGTGGTACTTAGATCTTAGGCAATAAAGAACTACCACCAGTGTGATTAAATATTATAAACATGTAATATAAAATGAAGTGAAGGGCTACATATCAATTGTTATACAATTTGGAAGAGATAAATAAATGTTCAGGTTTTTAATTCTTGTTAAAGTGATTAAAAAAATGTTTCATAGTCAAAGGAGGATGGATTGTCATAAAAAAACAAATATTTAAAATGTTACACATATTGATATTTTTTGACAAAAATGGATTTTAATAAAAAAAATACTTTATTTGTTTTACTGAACAGTTTTAAGATTTATTTATAGAAATTTTTTATAATTTTTAATCTGTGTTGATTCATGAACTTTGACATTCGCGATTGTTCCGAACGTACCTGTGGCCTTCTAACAAAGGGTCATGGAGGTGGTTTTAGTGGATAATAATCACCTCGGATACCCAGAACTCGTCCAGGGTATTCTTTTGAAGATTTTTTTCCTCGGTTATCAATAAAAATAAGTAATGCGGCATGAACATAATCTGTCACAAGAACGGGTCGCGTTGCCGCAATCACCGCGCGCTGTAAATATATAGAAGGGAGAAGCGCGCGCGGATTCAGTTGTACTACGCCAGTGCTATCGTTACTGTTACCGTTACCGCTGTTACTGTGACCGCGAATAATAAAATGAAAAGTTCAATAATCATATTCGCTACCATAACATTAGCGTTTGGAGAAAATTTGCGTAAGTTTTATTACTTTTAACACACACTTATGACCGGGATATACACTTAATAATATGTGATACTACCATAACAATGGGGCTGCTAATTTAGTCGCTTAACAATAACATTAAATCTACAATTTTTTTTAGTTATAGTGTTATATATTTCTAGATTATAAACACAAAGATAATTTTTTGGTAATTTTTAGCTTTAACATGTTTCTGTTCGTTTGCATTTATTTTGTATTGTTTTACTAAAGATGTCAATAATCTTTTCTTTTTTTCTTTCTTATTACAAATTTTCTATTTCTTTATATGGCATATAATCATAAACAAATAAAAAAAAAACGCCAGACTTAAAATAAAGGATTTCTTCAAGACTTCAGTAAATTATGTTATGTACAGTAAGAAAATAATGGATTTATGATATCCTGTATAAAAACAATTTGTGACGCCATAGCCATTTATAATATTTATAGTTATAGCGTTAACCGTATGATAATTTAAAATAATTGGAAGTTTAGCAATGAAAATGTTCAGGAACCTGTATAATTATTTTTAACCTCCAAATTTAGTTCACAACTGAATTCAGGAGTGAACTTATTTCTTCTGATGTACTGAAGTATCCTTAAAATGAGTAAATTTTTTATTTATTACTATTGACCTATTAAGCCATTTTTGATTTTTATATTTTATAGAATATATCTTAAAATTTATCCTCTATAATTATAGAAAGAAACATATGACAAATCCTTTTTCAATAACCCGATTTCTGAATATACGTATGATCCTTTTTGAATAACTTGATTTGCGATATTTATACTACAAATTAATATTGCGTGTTAATAAAATATGCTCTCTTTACCGATTTTTTTATGTCTATAGTCTCCTTAAATCCACGCTTTTTTCTTCTTTTTCTTTCTTAAATATATTAAATTTACATTTTCTTCGTTCCTTTAACACCTAACATTTATACTCGAGGCGTTCCTCGGCCTTATTAAAACAATTCATATTAAGTTTCAGATAAACTTAGCATTGCATATGGGTAATAACTTAAACATGGCACGAAACCCGCTGATTTATTCCTAAGTTACGTTCTAAAGAGTAAAGTTACGAACATTCGTTACGTGTTTAGTCATGTAATAGATTTAAGTACGACCAGGTAGACTGTAACAGTCTAGATATATAATTTTATAATTGCGCAACTGTAAGGATTGATTCTGAGTAATAGTAAAATTACTGGCTCTGGTTTACTTCCGCCAGAAACCTGAAGTTCAATGTTTTCGGCGTTTCCTGTTGAAAGGATATTGTAGCTGCTAAATGATAATGAGGAAATAATGTATGTGGTAGGTGGACTTAACTTAAGGCCTTAACTTAATGCATATGGCCATTCTCTCCTAATCAAACTATGACGTTGGGAGGTGGTAGGTGAAGTGATAGAGTTCAAATTTGATTATGAACATAAATTTATAGCATCTGTATATGTATATGGTATACAATACAATACATAGATAAATATATGAAGAAAAATACTTTCTTATTTGGTTGGTCTCTTTTGACAGAGACCCTAGATCAGTATCACCACAACTTTCCACCGAGCAAATAGTAACGAGGAAACATTACTGTGTTCCGGTTTGAAGGGTGCTGTATGCTAGTGAAATTACTGAGGTAACGAGACTTAACATCAAACATCTCCAGGCGACGATTGCAATGTGGTACTGTATACCATCTTAACCAGCGCTGCTTTATTGATAATTGTATCACTTAATATCAGGTGAATGTTTACCTTGTCTCGTCGCCACGAAGAATAAATTATGATTCTCAATAGTTTCTTATCACCAGTCTTGTAAAATTTGATCCGAAGCTTCAGTAGGTTCTTTCATTTATACCACTTTTTTTTGGGTGATGTAGATAGAGTAGAGCCCTTATCCCTCTACCTCGGGGCCCAAATAGCAACTGCCACTTTCATACAACACGTATCGCAACAGATTTTCTAGGAACTGTTGCGTTGCGTGTGGGAATGAGTATCAGTTGGCCCCTTCCTGTCTTTTTATTCCCTGTCTCACCATTCCTCTCCCTCTGTGACCTTTCTCCTTCCCTTTCCTTCCCCACCCCTTATGCTCTTTTAGGTAGGCAACGCATTGGTGTCGCTGGAGACCGTGGGCGGCGGTGAATCACTTACCATCAGGTGACCCGTCTTGTTCGTTTGCCTCTTAGGTGTTATAAATAAAAGAAAAGATGCCTTCGGCCACTATTACGATCACGAAGGCTTCATCGGTCCCAGAGTTCAGGGATCCGGACTCCGAAAGTTGAAATATACAAATAGAAATCTAAGGGAGAGGGGAAAAGAATTAGGTTAGGGATATATACCACAGCGTGTATGTTAGATTATATTGGTCGTTTTAAATATGAAATTCATGGGCAACTATCCCATTAGGCCGCCCATTAAAAGGTCGTACGGTACACGTACGACTTATACAAGAGATCGCATCGTCCTCGTGTCGTGCGCATCGCGGAATGTAAATGGTTGCATTGTCTTTTAAATTCAATGTTCATACTGTTAGTATGGCGACTGTGACCTTCGCAGGTCGATGGCTCTGTGCTCATATACGTCCAGAACTGCTGTACCGTTTGCTTCTAATGGTTTATAACCACGCGATCAGATACATGCATTAAAGAATATTAGTTGTTATAACTCACGGGTGGCTCCATCCACTGCTGCTAAGCACATACCAGGGAGAGCTGATACCTCCGCTTTTTATCGTCGCGGGGGAAATCTTCAAAAGATACCCAACTTCTAAGTAGAAGTCAGGTCAAGTTATGTGGGATTTATACCCACTAAAACCTCCTCTATGGTCATCCTCAGTTCATTGCGGAAAGCTTTGGGATCTCCTACGGAACTTACCGATGTCTCCTCTGCACTGCTAAACACATTCCATGGAGAGCTGATACCCTCTGCATCTACAATCTGCTCCGACAAAATACGAGACTATCTCGTACTTGTCGTCTCGGGTCCACTTAATGTACAGTGACAGCCCCCTCCCTCAAAGCCTTCGAACCTAAAATATCCTTTCAGTCACTTTCTAGGCAGGGCTTTCCTTAGTCCTATTTTTGATAGTTCGGTACTACAAGGCTAAGGCTTAAGTAACCTAGTCACGTAATTTTTGGGGTACGAAAATTAGGTATTTAATTATTAAAAATCACCCCACAATTACAGTGTTGCCTAAAGTCCACTTTAGTTTTAGTCTTCCACTATATTAGGAAAGGTTCAGGATCAAAACTAACATGTTAACAATCAAAATTTTACAGGTGAAATTTGCTCGCTCAGGATAATCAGAGTACTCTAAAGCCGTGTTAGCCTAGCGGTTTGAACGTCTACTTTCTACTCCGATAGTACCGGGTTCGAATCCGGCCAGCACCAATGAACTTACTCAATATATGTACACTCAGTATAATACCAACTGATATCACCTGCTTTAAGATATGTATCAAATCGCGTGGATATAAACATTAAATAAAAAAATACTCTAAGAGACAGGCTACTAAAATCCTATCACCATCCAAACGTTATGTACATTATGTTAAAATCAAACCAAAGATCTTCATCTGATAGAAAAATTGCTTAACTACGATACGAGCAAGACTTTCACCTGTTGTTAAGTGATACGCTTGCCCATAACGCAGCACTAGTTAAAGCGATACACAGCACTACAATAATTTGTCGCTTTGAGACGTAAAGTGTTGTCTCGTTACCCCAGTAATTTCATTAGCACCCTCCAAACCGGAACACAGTAATGTACACACAGTAAACACAGTACTGTTTTTCGGCTGCAGTGGTACCTGCCTAAACGGTCACCGGCAAAGGGAACTATCAACAGTAAAATGTTTGATCCGTCAAGAAACATGGCCAAAATAATTTGATTTTTTATTTATTTTATTATTCTCTTACTGACGAAGTTATGCTGCAGAGTCATCGAGTCAAGGTCTGCGGTTAGAGCTGGTGACACACTGAACAACAATTACCATTCAAATCAGGCATCCCGCGGCTGTGCCTAGCAAGATGAATCTTCATTTCAACGTGGAACAAAGAGAACGAATTGCAAATGCACTTATAAATATATAATTACTTACCTATTAGAACTCCGTGGTATGGGACCTTCTTAACTTCCGCTTATAAAGAACCTGGCACTCTATTACAATTAATTAAAAATAATGCTGGCTGACTTCATATTAATTTAGTAAATATAATCTGTGGTGACTTTACGAAGTGTGGATCTATAAAACAAATAAAAGTAAAGATTTTTTATCTGTGATCGATAGTGGCGGGAAATTATTGCGTACATAAATTGTTAAGTTTGTTATTATTAAAAGTAATAATAATTATTACAGTAAAAAGTATATGTTATTTGTGAATATTTTTAGGTTATTTAAAAGTATTGAATATTTATACGTAAACAAACTGAGACTTGAACTAATTTTGTAATTGTTACAAAAATAATTTTGATTCTCTGTCACCCTTGAAAATAACATTTATGTAAATAGATTGTAAGTTATTTAGAAATGAAATGGCGGTTATATTGTCAAAGAACTTTTCAACATCTGCAAACGGCTTTTACAGGTGACCCGGTTAAGTTACTTAACTTTTGTACAGGCCCACGTTTTAATGAGTGAACGATTTTAAAACGATGGCGACACGGCCTTGCCACGAATAACATACAACAACTAGTAATTTTCCATAGCTATATATTTTTTAACAACAAACCTCCATATTAAAATGTTTACTCAACAAATGTTCTCCGTAATAGTAAAGGCAAAGGATTATAGACTATACAGCCTTAATTCATAACTACATTTTAAAAATACTTATGTTTTTAAAGAACTTTACAATTTTTTTTTAATTATTTTAGATGGGCGTGGTAACGGTAACAATATTGGGACATTCAATGTTTTGAGACTTAAAAAATATTGTATTATTTAACTGTAATATTTAATCAGAGTAACATGATAAAAGCAAAGAATCATAGACCATACAGCCATACCTCATTAAATTTTATTTTTTATAAAATAAAGAATTATAATTTTTTTTAATTAACAACAATTTTCAGTGAGTGTGGTAACGGAAACAACAATGAGACATTCAATGACTTGAAACTTAAAAAAGGTTTTATTAGTTAACGTTAATAATTGATCAGAGTAACATTTACATTACAAAAAGATTTATTCGATCGATAAAAACAGCTTAATAATAAATAACAAGTTTTTTGTACATTTAATTGTTTTACGTATATTTAGCGGTATTAAACAATCGTTGTTACCTGGGTAATTATGTTAAATGCCTATCATAATCAACTTTGATGTTACGACAGTAACATTACAGTTGCATACGAATCTCAATATTAATCCGACGATCGTCACAAACAGCTCGGATATATTCTGAAATACGTTGCCCGCAATAATCCGTAACCATGTTTTGATGACTGTGTTGCGGTAACATCTTACTGGATGTTGGCTTTCGGCTCTTTCTCCATACGGGTGAAGAAATAATTTTACGAAAACATTAACACAACCCGCACCTGGTTTCTTTATTGTTTGTTGTCTGTGTTCTGATCATTATTTATTAATGATTATCATTATTAGTGACTAGACTGTCACTAAACAAATAAGTACATAAAAAATCTAGTCTTTTGTTAGTAATTAATATCTAAAATCTAATACTGCTAATTATAATCTAGATAGGTATCAACTAATTTATATTTAGTTAATTAAACGATGGGAGCCATTCCTTTATATGTAGATAATAAATATATATAATAAAATAGTACATATATTTTAATTCACTCAACAATAAGTGACATATGCTTTTGATATATTTCTGAGAAACTTTTTAAAGAATAATTGTAATGGTAACGTTTTTATTATTTTGGTATGGGTATGTATATCATCCCTACCAATTCGTATTGGGCCAGCGTGGCCCTAATCCCACTATTGGGAGAAGAATGTCCACTAGTGGACGTCTACTGATCTTCATATCATTTATCTTTTATTAATTTTTAACCGTTTCATTTACTTCTTTTAATTTTCTACCATGTTACTTCCCTCTTTCATACTCTTTGTCTTCCACTCTTTTTGATATATCATGTGAAGCTCTTTGTATCATGCAAATTTAATGCTTGACAATGACCCTACCTGGTGTTAAGTGATGATGTGTTCTGTGGTGGTAAAGCGCATTAACCTAGTAAGTGCGTATATCTTTGTCGATTATAAAGAAAATTATATCGTAAATGAGATGAAGCCGCGGGCAACAGTTAGTCAGTCGATGTGCCGTTGCCACACGTGCGCAGAATGCGAAACGCGAAGGTCGCGGGCCGGTTGCATAAACGTTGCACGCGCCGCCCGCCGCCGTCTCATACAACCGCAGCGTGTGAACGTGCCCTTATTAAACACGTTCGATTTTCAAATTGCTCACATCCAAATTTTGATCGTTAATCCTGATTGTAATCTGTGGTCAATATTCAGCCGTATTAATATTTTATAATTCCTTCTTTTCACTTATATAACCTATTTTGACAATTAATCCTGATTATAAACTGTAGTCAATATTCAGCCGTTCAGTATTATGCACCTACTTATAGATTGTCCAAAGTATTCAAGGGATAGGACAGATATAGATATGAGAATGGACAAGAATATAAATAAAGAAAATCTAAGCGAAATAATGTCTCATAATAAAGAAGTACTTTTAAAATATATGGAAAAGATTACACAGGATGCTGTTAAAAGAAACAAAAATAATTAGCAGGTATCATATTTATCGGCTTTTGCTA
>DWLS01007232.1:0-10914 GCA_018246255.1 Pachliopta kotzebuea | reverse complement strand
TACACAAATAAGTAAAAGCAATGTTATACATAGAAAGTCCAACACAAAGTTAAAGTATGCTAATTTTAAAATTTCAGACTAGCGTCGATGGGGCGAGAAGACATTTCAGACAACTTAATCAGTGCATCCATCTTCCTCCGGTTTCTTTGTCCTGCTATACTCTCCCCAAGCCTCTTTGGAATAACTCACGGTATGCAACAATTTATTGTAATTTTTACACTATAAATTTATAGTATACGTGTAACTAAAAAATTACTTCATATTTTTCTATTGTACTTAACTATTTTTCTGTCCAAAATATAGCTTATGTGAAACAGGATATGCTAATAAATTACCTACTTTTTAATCCTTTTTACAAATTATGTTGATTTTATTATTTTCGATTACATTCAGAATACCCCAACGAGAGAGCGGCGCGTAATCTCACACTGATGGCGAAGACCCTGCAGACTTTGGCTAACTTCACGCGCTTCCAAGGCAAGGAGGCGTTCATGGAGTTCCTCAACGACTTTCTCGAGCAAGAGGCTCCCAACATGAAAGCTTTTCTTAGGGCCATTTCTGTATGTTACATTATTCTTTTAGTAATAAATCTCTTATTCGACTCGTCTCAAAATTTAAAACTAATCAACACTAATTAAATTGCGCCCATTTTATCATTGTAAAATAATATTTAAATAATTTTCCTTTAAAAATTTATCAATGTTCTACTGTTACGCCTCTTAAGTAGTAATTTGCATAGGTTACGATAGAAAGCAAGGTATTTTTTCCTTATGAGCTTCATGTAGCTAGAT
Organism: Pachliopta kotzebuea; assembly: GCA_018246255.1. Lineage (NCBI taxonomy): Eukaryota > Metazoa > Arthropoda > Insecta > Lepidoptera > Papilionidae > Pachliopta > Pachliopta kotzebuea. Next base: position 10,123 of record DWLS01007232.1, on the reverse strand, counting down.
TGGAGACTTCTAAATAATATCTTCAAGAAACTTGTTAACATAGATAAGTACCATTTATTTCTACCCACAGACACGTCCCCAAGAACAACAACATCAGCAACCCCAGCAGGACAATAAGCGCAATTCGTCCACGTCGCAAGGCTCCGCGGGTTCCGATGTCTCACGGGGAGAGGGCGTTGCCACAGTGGAGCCAGACCCTGAATGGGCGCCGCACGTAGACCTGGGCAAACAACTTGCGACACTGCACGGCCTGCTCGTCGATAGCTTGCCCAAATTGCCCGCTGCAAGGATTCAAGTAACGTATTCTCTTTTATTTTAGATTTTTAACATTTAAATGTTTCTATTATTGTAAAAAAAACTAATTTCTATAAATATTGTGTACTCAGGAACTGGAACCTTTATCGGATATCCTCGATGAACTGAGTAAGAGGCTAGTAAGCAACGACAATGGACCGATGGCACCTATAGCTGACAATATCTTTAGGTAAGACATACTATGATTTAATAAAACTATATAACTACGAGTATAATCTATTGTATAATATATATGTCGCTAGGAAATTGTGTTTAATTGTTTTTTTTGTTTAAAGGTTCAATGATCCAACATGTAATACGCCGACTAAACAAAACAATGTGGAATCACCAACTAATGGGCAGATCAATAGTAACTTTGCACACAGCTCCCCCATCATGAACAAAAATGGCGTACAATTCAATATCAGCCCGTCGAAGACGAACGCTGATGAATCCAAATTTAAGAACACGTACGTGGCTGTTTCTAAGTCGCCCAGTTTCAATCTGCGCTCAGCTACCTTGCCAAGAAATGGATACGGATCTAACGCTAACAATCAAAATGTCAACCCCGACAGATACAGCTCTCAATATAACAATCAAGAGCACTGCGTCAATCTAAAGGTTGTGCAAATTGGATTCGGCTCGGACCAATACCCGAAAGGCATTAGCAACGGTCTGAACGAAAGCTTAGAGAGGCGGTTCCAAGACAGGTATAAACCGAATAATTACAGTCCCCAACAACACTTCCATAACAGTAATTATAACGCGGAAAGATCTCCGAGCAGCGACAGCATCAACCACAATTATACTTCGAGCGAAATGCAAAATATCATGAAAGAAACGGCGACATTGGAAGAACTTTCCGATTTGTTGAAATATGCGGACGATTCAGATATTGTGGACGATAAGATGAACAACAAAAAGAATTTATCACAACCGAAATCGAACAATAACAATAACAACAATATCGTCAATGGAAATAAAACGAACTACACGAACAACGGTTCAAACGTCTCGATCAGTGGTTTGTCAAACGTAGCCAGCTCTGGCTACCAAAGCATTGCCACTTACAGTCAAAGTAGCAGCCCCATCGAAAATACAACCCATCACCATCAGCCCTATGAAAATGGCGGCCAGCCCATGTCCCGATACTCACAGCTAAATTACCAAAAACAAAGAGAAAAGCAGTATTACGATAGTAAAAACGACAAATTCTATCCAAAGAGCCCGGTGCAACAGAAAATTGAATACGACATACAGAAATATGGTATACAAAATTTCACCACGGCCGACAATATTCAAACGAATCCCAACGTAAACCCTAAAATAGCGCCGTTGGTGTTCACAAACCCTGTATATAACATGGAGGACAATCGGCAGGCGCAGGAGAAAAACGCAAATAATGAAAATAGGAACTCAAAACGGTGTCCTTGTGGCTCATCCAGTTCATCGATAGATGAGGAGGGCTTGAGCACAGACAACGTGGAAACTAACTCGGAGGAAGGTTCCACCAACTTCAATGACGATGGTAGGAACTTTGACCAACAGAACCGCAACAATACCCACCGAAAACTCACCAGAGATAATTGTAATTATGAAGACTTGTACCAGAGAAATCATAGCCATTCACCTAGGATAAGGGACGAAGAGTCGTCCAGCAATTCACCCAGTTTACGAAAGAGCAGCAAAACTCGAATGCCGAGAACGAATCCTATGCTTTCGTACTCCACGAACCAAAATCAATTGAATCTAAAGCACTTTGGTCAGAGGGGAGAATCAATGTACGAAAGCAAGCCGCATCATATCTCAACCGACTCCGGATATCCTATGAGTCGATCTGACTCCAATGTAGAGGAAGTCAACAAAGAAATGTACAGGCTTCAGATTTCCAGAAGTCAAAAGGCGTTGTTCAATATAGAAAATTCCAAAAATTCGCCAGAAAAGTTCACAATGACCGAGAGTACTATACCGGAAACAAATTATCCTTTAGACAGGACTTACTCGGGGGCCAAGATGTCAAGTAGTCGGTTGAATGAGGATTTAGAGAGGCATCAGGACTATTATGCAATGAGAGAAAAAAGAGATTCTCCCAATCAAGCCGTTTACGGGGGTTCACAATCGAGCGAGACCAGTGAACGAGTTAATACGAGGGAAGTTCGAACGGAACGGGAGATACCTGGAAGAGACAAGTTGCAGAGGCGACTCAGCCTGGAATCCGCTCGAGACCTCACCGATAGCTCCGACGAAGTCGACGAGACGCTCTACAGCACGACAGGCAGACGCCGCACCTCCAAACATCATAGAACTATTGAACAGGTAATACCATATAAATTATTGTTTAAAAACATAAAAATTTAACATTAACTATTAACTCTTTTCTTCAACAATCAAGATGTCGAAGGGATTTTCATTATCGATATTCTCTTTTGCTTCCAGTATGAACGTGAGATCGAAAGGTTAAAATGTTCGGTGGAGTTATTGCGAGGACGCTTGGGGCCAGCTGAGCCCGGGCAGGATCATACAGACGCCAAAATGAAAGCGATTATATCCAGGTATGTTTAATTAGTTTTAGACATATCAAATCGACTTTAACGGACACATTATAAGAGATGGTAGATTTTCAATGCTGTAAGTTCTGCCATTAGTAAATAAACTTTAACTTAAAACAATATTTCTTTCAAAAATCAATACAGTGCTTATTTTTTTTATTGTTAATTTCAGGTTAATTTGCGTGGAAGAGGAATTAAGGCGGGAGCAGCGTAAGATGGCGGCGGCGCTCTCTCATAAGCAGCGCGTGATTGAAGCGCAGGAACACCGCATCGCGGCGCTCGACGAGGCCAACACGCGCCTGCTCTCCGCTCTCGTGCACCTGCAGCAGCGAGCCCCGCACCCCGCACCGCACCCGGCACCCGCGCACTCCCACCACGAACTGCAAATATAACCTGTTTGTTTAATATGTACCTTTTACAGCGCAAGCAATAATTAACAAGTTTGGCATATTACTTCTCACGATTTTTTAAAACTTTAAATTTCACTATAATGTTAGCGAAAGAATAAATAAGCACACACTCATCATCATCAGCCGTTAGTCGTCTATTGCTGGACATAGAGCTGCACAAAGACCACAGACAAATTCAAATGGGTTATGTTTTGTAATTAGTTTTGAATTATTATTATGTATCACATACATAAATGACCTTAACTTGGGAAAAAACCCAAGTCCCAGCAGTGGGATTGATATGGCTGATTATTTCCGTTATTTTTACATGTAGACATTTCAAATATTTCTAAATGAAATTACTGTTGTGTGTGTTTATTTATTCTCTCTATTACCATTTTTGTTGTCAGTATTTGAACAATTCTTTATAATAAGAGTTGTCTACATTTAGTTTTGTTAAATGAATTCGTTTTATTAATAAATTTCCATAAGAGTAACAAGAACGCTTTATTTGTTAACAATGTGCATGCAATTTTTTCATTGTACAATATTTTAAAGCATTATGTTTGTAAAGTAAGTGACTTTTCTACGAAATACTTATGCATTTGTCATTAGCAATAATAATATTTGTATGATTATCAAATGATTGTGTTAATTTTTTTTTATTAACTGTTTCAGCTGTCGCTATGTAATTTTGTTAAATGTTGTTCTTTAGTTTTAATACGAGGAGATGCTTTAAATGACTTTAATTTTTGTTAAAATATCAGTATTCTCGATAACAAATCCGATTCGATGGTTTCGTCATAGAACCATCGACAACTTGTTTTGTTTACTGTAACAATGATACCAAAGACAATTGAATATCCTTTACAGTATAGTTGTAGTGTGTGGTGCATCACTACAAATGTAGCTCTAGTGTTGTAATTTAAAAATAAAATGTCATATGTTTTTTTAATTAATAATCTAAGTCTTGTATTATAATAATATTAGCATATAATAATTTACTAGAATTGGTATACAAAAGAGAAAATATTTTTAATACCTTTGAGTATTATTATAGGGTAAACAATATAATTATTAAATGCATCCATTTCGGTGAATTTTTAAAATTTTCTTCCAAAAAATAATAAGTTTATTTAACTGTATCAAAATAGATGTTTGATTTGCAATAAATACTTTATCGACAACTTAGTTGTTTACAGTGAATAATTTTAAGCCATAACTGTATGTAAAAAAAACCGTATTTAGATATATTGTATTCTTATCGCATTAAATTATGAATTACGCATATTTTTTTTAATAACCCTGAAAATAAAAGAAAAACGGCTTGAAAACTACTCATACCAGATTTTATACAGACAATACCTACCAAGCAAGATAAATGAAGACTTCATATTTGGTTTTTCCATACTGATGTGGCTTAGCCGTTTTTTAATAACGCTGAGCGATCGTGCTTTAATGGTTCTATTGCAAATATTTATTTTATATGTCATGTATATGCCCATTAAAATTAATAATATCGTTTAACCACCTCAACTGGTTTTCATCTGATCGAGGTAGTGACGTGCAGTAAGACAGACTTACCAGCAGTATATTCTACATCGACTACTTCGTGTGAGAACAAAATGGTGCCGTATCGCAACTTCATGTATCTACTCAGTTTACAATTTCGAAAGCAATGTATGTAAAATACTAATTTTTTTACTAAATCGGAATTTTTGCAAAATTTTATGTAATTATTCGGTACAAATGTAGGTCAATGTTTAAGAAAAAGATATTACATTAATTTGGTTGCCATAAAAAACAATTATTTTCAAAATTCATATTTTGTTAACATTATAAAACCATTTCAAAATTTAACATTCATATTTCGACATGGCGAGGTAGTATATAAAAACCATGAACAAGGATCAAGTACAATGGATTTTTCCAGTTGTAATAAAGCAAAATAGAAATTAAGTTTCATAACAAGTTTTTTCTACTAGTTAATAATTTGTATCACTCATCGCGCTCGACAGGTTTGAAACAGCTGTATCGCTTATTTCGCAGCAATCTTTTACGCTCAGCAGTTTCTTTGACACTGTAGGGATGCATCAAGATTAAGTCTTCAACTCGGGCTGCTAAATATGAAAAATAAATTTCACGAAATTTCTTATCTGGAAATTGAGCTTGGCACATTGATGGCCACATCATGTTGTTGAAGTTAGCAATGGTTCTAAATACTTGCAATTTGTATTTTTGGGTGTACGTGCGAAAACTTTCAACTAACTCTTGTTTATGAACCCAATTCGTGATCCCGGCGTATTTTGGATCCCTTGGAGGAAAGACGTGGACGTAATCTTTCACCTCGAGACTCCAAAACTTTTGCCAAGAATTAGCGCTCTGTTTCATAAAGCGAATTTTGTCTTTTGAAGTGTAAGGTCCGTACATGCGATATCTCATCCATTCCCTGAGCACTGGAACTAAATGTATGTCAGGTAGTCTAGCTGCAACATTTTCCCGTCTCAACATTCGAAGCGCGACCCTTAAATATTCTTCCGGTTTAAGATTATCACCAAGTGTACCTTTTTTCTTTTTATCTTTTTTATCTCTAGGTGGAGCTCCAAGTATACTCTCCGTATCCCAAACTCTTTTAAATTCTTTTTCAACACAAATATGCTTCTCGTCTAAGTCATATATCGTTTGGTAGTTGAATCGAAACGGAAGGTGCTTGGTGGGTTTTTCAAAAAATGGCAGCTCTTCGGGTAAGAAAGCGCCTTCGTTTCCGTAGTCATAGAAATGACCGCAATAGCATTTTGTGTCTTTCACGTATTGGAAAACTGAATCATACCATCTGGCGAGACAATCGCAGGGATCGGGGGTTGGCGGGGGCGGATAAGCGCGATATCCGCAATTTATGTTTATGTACACACCATTAAAATACGCATATCCTCCGTGAATCAAATAACCTTCGGATGGTAATAACGAGACATTCCCAAGATTGAAAACACATTTGTTATTAAAGATAGACACACCCAATATTATATATTGTGAATTTTTCAAACCCGTAGCAGGCGCCACAGGTTTTTTACGCCGTGGTTTTTTATTAACTGTACATCCAATACCAAACCTAACTTTTTTTTCTTCGAGAATACTAATTTTCGAACTTCTTTTCGCTCTGCGACTGCTACTACGGCCCATTGGTTTCATAGATATGTTGTCTATAGAAGAACACGGCATCAGGGGTATAATGCCAGCCAGCTTATCACAGTATGAGCGCGGGATTTTCTTTTTTGGCGGTGGTGGAGGAGGAGGCAGGGGCGGAGGTTTACGTATAAGTGGTTCTGGTTCAAATGGTTCATTAAGCAAATCTAAATTTGGTAAAGGTGGAGGTTTCTGTGGTTTACGTTTTGGTGGTTGGTATAAGCATGCAACCATTTCTTGTAAATATGGAGATTTTAATACAGGTTTGGGTTTGACTTCCGGTTTGGGCTCCTTGGGGATTTCTTGTTCCATGTAAAATATTGCTCGTAAGGATTCTAATAGATTCTGTAAACCCAAATGAAGTATTGCTGATAACAGAAGTTTGCCGTTAAAGTCATAAACAGCTCGCTTACCATCTATGCCATGACCGTAAATCAAACCAAAGACATTTGCAAGCAATTGTTTAGGGTCTTTACGTCCCGTTATAACGCAATGCATCATGTCATCAGTACATAGCCGAGGATACACACCTAAGAGACGTATGACTTGGTCACATCTCTTTGGCCGACCTTCCAACACATCTTGATAAATTGAAAATTCTAAGGTGTCTAAAGCACTTCTTTGAGGTTCACTGAGCTCGTAATACCAGTTAGGGCCGATTGAATCAATAATTTTCTTCATAAAGCGCTTGTGTCTTTGCTTACGGATTTCTTTCAACTCATCCATAAACATTTTCCTTTCTCTAGTCTTCCGTCTGTAGATGACCTCCACCTTGCGAGGGATAACATCAATTTGGTTGTTATCAACATCATTGTTGGTGTCCATAATGAACAAAAATATAATATGAAAAAAAAAACAAAACCAAAAAAAGAGAAATTTCTTTACAATGATTTACATTAATTCACGTAACCGGAAAAACTAAAGACGTTTGTGTCAACTGTCGCAATGAAATTTAGTTTTTTTTCTTGTCATATAATAGATGAATTACATTTTTTTAATGTCAATGCATTAATAATTAAATTAATTAAAACATCGCAAGCATGTACTTAAATAAATTATAGCATGTCTTTAATGCACAACATAATTTTACTTCCATTAAGCGCCATCTAGTGTTGAGTAGAAGTAAAAACTTTGTTTTTAATAAATGTAAATAAGATTTTTCCGTTTTTTTAAGCGATTTTCTTAAATAATTATGATTTTATGAGAGCGTTAAATAACTTTTCCTCTTCATATTTATGTTAAAATTGATAATTTGTAATGATATTCTGTTATTCACAAAAATATGTAGTAAAAAACATTCAGCATAAATTTTAGCCGGTAATTGGTAACAGGAATGGTCACAAATACGCTAACACGCATAAATCACGCATGTATGAGGTAAATAACGGGGTGGCGGCGCGTCAGCTATTTGTTAGTCATGCCGGGTCGGGGGCCGGCGTGGCGATCAGCTGGCTGAAACTCGGCCGGTCGTAGACCTGCGAGGGTTAACGTCCCTGCCTTCATCCATCACCTGAATAATTCCTTGTCTCATTCAAACGCACCATCGAGCACATCTCAATATTTAAACACTACACGCCCCCCGGAAATCATCAATCAAGTGGAGCGAATATCGATGCCGCGAAATGTAAAATCGATTGATCCAGGAATGGTTTTGCTAGTCAATGATCCTGTATTGATGAATGTTTGCAACTTTTTATTTTACAATTTTATATCTTTATTAATATTTTTAACATAAAAGTTATTGTATGTAAGTAGTGTGCTGAAGTAAACAATATCGTTAGTTTCTTGAAAAATCAGTTTTACGAAGCACATAGTAAATACGTTCAGAAAATTTAGAAACATATAACATTATACAAAAGAATTGATGTTAATAGTCATTTATGATAAATTATTTTTCTACTACATTTGAAAATATTGGCCACTGGATATAAATGAGTGATAGGACGCAAAATTTTAGGCCTTTGCCAAACAATAAGCATACAGCTGCTAATGATGATGGTGAGTAGTAAGGTTGTCGTCGGTAAATTCTTATATCGTAACGTAATATTTCCATTGTTATAGTTTTAGTTATGTTTAAATAAATAACCTCAAACGAAATTTTCTTATTTTGCAGTCGAGCCCCTCTCATAAACAATTAATTTTTATTTAAATTTACAACAGATGTTTCATTGATCTAATCATCGCTTATAAAACTCGTACGTGTATTATTTTGGCAATCATTTGTTGTTTCAGGGAATAGTAAATTTAAACATTTCTTTTACTTTTTATGTAGTCACAATAATCAAATTTATTAGGGGGGGAAGCAAAGAATGTTTGTTACATAGAGATTATTTATTTCGATTTTAATTACTATTCAGTAATTTAAAATTGTATGCGATACAAAATCGCCTTCATAGTTTAATTGAAAAAGACTTATTTGTATTTAACGTTCTATTTTTTTTCATAAATGCTCATGATGTTATTGCCCCTCGAGCTCTTGGAAACACTTTTAGTTTTCTCAACATGAAACTAATATACTTTTATTTAATAAACTTATTGGAGAAGATAAATTTTGCTCTAGTACGTTGAACCTAACTTTCTTGCGTTCGTATTGAAAGAGATATCTATCTGAGATCGGCTGCGTCTAGGCAGGGCCGGGCTGCTCACGAGGCGTTCACTTTCTTCATGGCAGGAAGTATCCGAAGTCACTTTCACTCCATTCAAGATCACAACCGCTCGTTCCGCCAACTGTTCTGCTGCTAACAATAACTCGACGTCGCCGTTACACAGCTAACTCGCTTTACTTTCCCGATTCATTTCGATTGGATTGGATTTATAACGGTGTTCGCTTCTATCAACATACAAACCAGACCCTCACTTCTATAAGTAGAAATAATAGTTGTAGTAGTAGTAATACCTACTACTAATATTCCTTTTCAGTGAGAAAAAATCTATCCTTTTCCTATAATTTACATTTTGTATCTATTGTAAACAATATTTTTTATATTATTAGGATTTTCACCTGTAGATAAGTGATATCGTCCACAATACAGTGGCATTAACAAGGATGTTTACTCATGTAAAACTTCTTTACTACCTTATATTTAATAGTTAAAGCGCCGCTCTAAAAGATGCTACTGTTTGGACATCACTATTATAACCAAATTTAGATGCTATCGTAGTCTTAACATTTTTTGTTCAGAGGGAAATACTTAAAAGACATCTTAGTTTTGGAAAGGCAGGGTTATGCGGAATTGTCTTTCCCACCGAAATCCCTTTAGGGGTCTTCTTCTACAGCTGTCTACCGAAAAATTTAGGTTGTATAAGATTACTTGAACAGCTGCAATATGCTCTCCTCACCGATGTGTCCTGATCATCATCATCATCAGATTGTCGGTTGAAATTCGGGTGTTGTTTGGTTGTAGCAATTTCAGCGGGTATGCCTGTGGGTCGCCGACCGCGCTCTTATCTCGTATGCGTGTGAGTGTGCACATGTCGCGTGTGAGCACTGCGCCTGCTTCTATTCTGATGTGACCAGGCGGACCTCACACCTGTGGACTTTAATATAACTCATCATCATCAATACGTCCACTGTATAACTAATCCATGTTTTTATAAAAGGTTTGCTACATTAAAAGTGAAACTCAACGCATTTTTTTTTTAATTTACACATTTAATCAAACAAAAATACGTAATTTATATTCTGTTTATCTAATTACTTATTGCTCT
>DWLS01007231.1:0-10915 GCA_018246255.1 Pachliopta kotzebuea | reverse complement strand
TAAAATAACATAAGCAATAAGTCAATATTTTTAGTGAGAAGGATGAACCTGATGCTTTAATAATAAATTATCAACATATGGCGTCAATTTTGTAAGGGTTAATCTTAAATATCCTCGGCTAATGCTAAAACTATCGCGGACCTCCATTTTCATTTCAAGGACCCCCAAATTTTTTTTCGCTGACGTAGACCTCTTGCAGGTTGTCATAAACCCATAGGGGTCGATATAGACCACTTTGGGAATCACTGATCAAGGGAAAGATAAACCATACAAATATTTATATATATATATGATAGTATGTATATTCTATCTACTAATAGCGTATTAGTAAGAAATCGTGGGTAAGCTGTTGCAACATTTTTCAAGCGGAGTGTTCTCCGGCTGGTTTTTATTGAAATTTATGTTAATCTGCGCATAAACTGCGCGAGTCGATTCAAGAGCCGCGTCTCCATTGTGATGGTGAATGGGTGACGTGATCCGACTCCGAGCTTAGAGTCAGCTGACACAACGGGATGAGCGAGATGTTCACCTGGTGGTAAGTGACACACTCACGGATAACATGGCGCTGGTTAAGATGGTATACGTCACCACATTATTATCGCCTTGATATTATACATAATTAGTCAAGTCTCGTTACCCCAGTAATTTCACTAGCATACAGCACCCTTCAAACCGGAACATAGTAATGTTTGAACATTACTACTGGCGGTATGAATAGGAGCTGCGGTGGTACGAAAAACAGAGACCTGTCGCCAAAAAATATTTCTTCTTTATATATAAAGAATAGTTAATTTAATTTAATAGTATTTTGTATATAATTCACAAATTTCAAATTGTTTATAGATATAGTATGTTTAAGGTCACATATAATTAAACTATGAAGTTAAATTAAGCCGCAGCTCCTATCTCTACCGCCAAATATTAATATACAAACATTACCGTGTTCCGGTTTGAAGGGTGCTGTATGCTAATAAAATTACTGGGGTAATATGGTACTATGTATACTATCTTAACCAGCGCAATGTTATGGAAAAGCATCACTTATTATTAAGTGAACCCGTAAGAAAAGTGTCATATTTAAAGTATTTGATATGTATGTTGATAGGTTTATGTTATATAAAAAATATATAATAATTATGATAATGGATACGTATGGTCTGTATGTTAATAATATGCCCCATACGTACACAAAACAACTTATTGCCTTTAAAATCGCATTACGTAAGGACGCGTGTCTGTCTGTGTGTGTGTACATACTTCATTAGCGTTATATTTTTCCATATATATTTAAGCAAATATCCGATATTACCAGTAATATCGGCTAACGTGTAACAAATCGAGTTTTGAAAACCTTGATGAAATTCCTAAAGGTATGATTCACGCCCTCTCCAAATAAATGGCTAGATATTTAGGAATCCTGCTTAAGAAGTTTTGCTAGTTGTAGGTAGTGAAATTACTGGGGTAACGAGACTTAACACCTTATGACTCAAAGTGACGAGCGCAATGTGGTGCTCAGATCAGATGAACGTCTTGCTCAAAAATATTGTTAGGTAATAAGGTCATATAGTATTTTTTTATCATGTAATTAAAGACTAATTTGTGATGATGAACTGGTGGTAGGTCTCCCGATAGATACCGCCGCAGACCTTAATAAGTATTACTGTGTTCCAGTTCGAAAGGTATAACTAGTGAAATTACTGCGGCAACAAAACTTAATATCATATATATTAAGGCAATTACAATAAGGTGTTGCATACCATCTTAACCAGAACTATGTTATGGAAAAGCGTATCACTTAGTATCAGGTGAATGTTTGCTTGCCTCGTCGATTAAAAAAAACTACTTCGTATATATGAAAAATCAGAAAAATATTATATGATACGAATATGAAAAGGAAAGTTTGAAAATAATACCAGCCGTCTCTGTTTGTTATGAGTTAGTACTAAAACGGTTCAACTGATTTTGATGAGACAGGAATACGACAGGAGTAACTCAATCTTATATATTTGTATATAAATATAATATAAAAAATATTTTTGTGCTAATGATAAAATGGTGAACTTCTGATAATTTACAAATTCTCACCAAAATTGTTTACCAAATTAACTCAGAAAAGAACTCCTCCTTTTCTAATGTCATCACCATCATATAGGCTACCGTAATACATCTCCTGTCTGATCAGTCCTGAGCTGTCTGCATCGGGTGGATTCCCGCGACCTTCAGTTCGTCGGTGCAGCTCATGTAAGACCTTCCAGCATTACGTTAACCGGTAACAGGCTCCAAGACCTTACTGCCCCATAGGCCGTCAATGTGCCCAGCCATTGCCACTTAAGACTCTTAATCCTAATATATTTCTGATGTAATGTAGTATATATGTTTATAGTCGATTAGGTATATATGAAGAACTATCATAAAATTCTTAATATAGACGCGGCAATAAATATGAAAGTAGAGTTATAATACCTCAGTTAAATCTAACCTAACGGTTAATTACGTTCGTGAGATAATTAGAATATTTCCTCGCCAATAAGATATTTACTGCGCATGCGTATCGTGTTCTGATTGAGTTTCATAGAACGGTCTCTGATTTTGGGATCTTTTGTAAGGTACAGCTGCCCACTGCTGGGACTAGATGTATTCTCATAAGGAGATAGTCGATTACCTAAAGCACAATAGCAACTCGATCTTAAAGGATTTTCTTTACAAAGTAAACGTCGTTGGGAATCGAACCAGCGCTCTGATTTTCACATTCTCTAACTGAACCATAATTAATTTTAACCATAGTATAATTTTAATTAAAAAGATATTTACTCATTTATACTTTTGCATAAACATACCATAAGAAATACAGATAATATATATATATATTATTCGTGGTAGTCCTATGTTCTTACAGACCGTTTAGGAAGTACCACCACAGTTCTAATTTCTACTACCAAATAATATCCAAACATTACTGTGTTCTGATTTAAAAGGTACAGTAAGCTAATGATATTACTAGGGTAACGAGACTTAAAACGTGAACGCATCAGGCGTAATGTGTTGCTATGTATATCATCTTAACCACCGTTATGTTATAGACAAGCATATCACTTATCATCAGGTGAACGCCTTACTCATCTAGTCTCATATATTTAAAAAAAATATATTTTTGAAAGTTTAAAATCAAAATAGCTACTTCAACTCTACATTCATTTCTAATTTAACCGCCACTTTCACTAAAGTTTAGATAATAGTTTTCTTCATAAACTATTTATTTAATTTATTACATTATTTAAATTTTAATGAATGTCACCCTTAAGTCACCACGACTATGTAGTTAAGAATGATAGAAGCATTATTTTTGTAACTCTTCTGTAAAGTGTTAATCTCTTTCAACCTACAAAAATTCAGGTTAAGTATCAACTAACAGCAGAAAAAAATTGATCTAGGTAGTCAAGTTAATAATAAAACCTATTTTTTGATAACTGTCTACAAATAAATTAAGAAGTGGCTGGTCTCTATAACAAGAGATGATGTAGATTTAGCTATAACATTTATTTCTGCTGTTATATTGTAATACATAAAATTTACTGCTTTCTAGTTTAAAGGTCAGTATGACTAGTAAATTAACTATGGTACTGAGATTTAATTAAATTTTTTTTTTGTTAGACTGTTAGACAAAGACCATCCAGTTACCACCGCAGCGACTATTGCAGCAGACGAACAGAGCAGGCAAATATTACTGTGTTACTGTTTGCAGAAAGTTGTAGCTAGTTAAATTACTGGGGTAACAGACTAAACATCTTATGTTTCAAAGCTACGAGCGCAATGTGGTGCTGTATGTTGTTATAGAAGTGAGCATCATTGACCATCAGGTGAAAGCATCGCTCTTCTCGTCAGCTTATAAAATAAGAAAATTTAAATTACTAGTAATTTTTAATTAGACAATTTTTCTTGATAAACTGTTATTATTATAATTCAACAAAAAAAAATGGTGTTGCCAAGTTGAACCTTGAGTAACACTATATAATTAGGTATAAAGTTTTCTTTTTAAAATTTACAAACGCGTTCAATACTAACTTAAATAGTAAATTTTTCTCTTAACAATAATTAGTTAATTTGTATTATAATCAATTTAATATGTTTAAGTTGATATACGAAATAACAATCGATTATTTCTTTTATTCTGTATGTATGTGATCTTTTTAAATAATAATCCTTAATTTACTTAAACATCAAACCTTTTCTTTTAAATATTTAATATAAATGTATTTTCATAGCTATTACCAAATTAAAAATAGGTCACAAAGTTGTCTATTATTATAAAATTTCTGTCTCCCAACGTTTGTTTAAGGTACAAAGTTTAGATAAGTTTTTAAATTAAGTAGTCATTTAAACAATTTTTTATGTTTTAAAAATACTATTCTAAATAACAAGTTGATAAATTTTTAACAATAAATTTGAACTAATAATATATCTATAAGTTAAATTATTAAACTGTTTATTTCATACTAAGTAAGAGTAGACGATTATTCAATTCCTAGATTTAATTAATTTTACAGTACCTTATTTTTGGAATTAGTCAATAATATATTCCTACATTACATTTTTAATACCACATTTATTTGATAACTATTAGAAAATTACTTTGAAAATATATTTTGTACTATTAATAAAAGGAAGATTTAGAATGGACCCCTTTATAGTCTCTAACAGACAAATTATGTAAAGTAATATTAAACATCACGATTTTAAATATTACTATAACATAGAAAAACTTTCTTTTTTGTTTTAATTTTATTACTTTATTAAACAAATAATTCCAAGAGGAATAAACCATCACTTTTTGTTTTAGTAGTAAGAAATGTTATATATATGTATAACTTCTTAACTTAGATCTGTTAAGAATTAATAACAAAAACTATGTAATAGCAAAATAATTTTAAATTTTATTTTAAATAATTCGATATATTATATTAATAATCGCTTTAAAAAAGAATCGCCACTTTTATTATGAGTTATTTATACTTAACAAACTTCTTCACTTCTCCCTCATTTAAATATTATTTTTTAAATATCATATGAAAAGGTTGTGTAATGATATCAATAATATTTTAACTGTATTATAGTAATAATTATTATATTAAACGTATTATATTTAAAAAATAACCATAGCGTTTTTAAAATATTAATTTGTGTAGACAAATGTTTCTAATTATCTTTTGATTGAACTATGTCAATATAATCTGAATGATTTCCAAAGGAACAGCTAATAATTAATTATAGTTATTTAAGTTTATTGATAATATATTAAATAAACTAACCTGTTAACGTTTATCCAGCACTTAACAGTCCAAGATTAGATCACATTTAAAACATAATTTTTTCTTAATATTACGTTATTTTTTCTAATACTGAGCCCGTGAAGCAATTTCGCGCCAAAATCCTTATCGTGAAATCACGTACATTTCTTTATTGCGCAAGTCACTCATTACATTATTCCAATTTCACGGGATATTGAAACTTCGCGCATAATAGTTTTTTTTTCTCTTTTTTAATTATTACTTTTTAAATTCAGCCAATAAAGTATCGTGTCGCCGAACGAAACCTCTTTCCGCGGAACAGATTAAAAAGAATACTAATGTAATTTTGAAATAGCCGTCACATTTTTGTAGTCGGGATGCGAACGGCACGGCACTGTTCGAATTTCGAAGACGTTTCGCGCGCTCCCATTGAAATATTTCGGGTATCCGGCGGCCGGGGCTGCGTCAGTTCGTGATTTTCGAAAATCGCGGATGCATTTTGATCGTTGAGCGGTTGTAGTGTTGCGCGCACATGCAGTTTCAACACATTATGATCTAACACTGGCCGACTCTCGATTGCAGAACATACTTATTCTAAGTCAACTTACATTCGTTCATATTTGCCTGCGGGGCGTAGGGCTGCGCTAGGGCTTAGAAACTAAGTCTAGACTGGGCGCCGCGGCCGCTCACCATGAAATACATTGTTGTCTCTTTTCAACGCTACGCATCTATTCTTGCCGGCTTATCTATTTCGCTACATTAACAGTTTGATTCAAACAGAAAATACTGACAGCAGTTTAAACTCACAAACATTATTTCTATAAAAAATATTAAAACGTAATGAAAATTTTTTTAACTAAGTTTTATGTTTTGTTTACGGACACAAACGTATTCGCGTTAATAAAAAAAAAACAACATGTGCAACCCTAGTTTTCGCGTAGTACAAGAAACGTCTTGCATATAATAATATGTTTTAGCCTATATTGAGCACGTTAAAGCGACCGCTATAAAATCTGTTATTTAATTTAACAACTTCTAAGCTATCTGCTATTTTAATGAACATATTAAAGAAAACATTAAAACTTAAAAGCTTATAATAATGCACGTTATTTAAATTAGAATTGAAACTTCGTTTTAATGTGAAACTCATTGTATTTTTGTGTCATTAATATAATATTACAGAGAAGCTTTAACTTATGAGAAAATTTGGACAATATTAATGAGTTAAGTTACATGGTCTTTCATTGTCATGTGAAAATAATTAAACATTATTTTCTAAAATAGTTAAAACTGCTAAAGCACATCACTAAATGCTATTGCAACGAAAGACGCAACACTATTAGTTGTATGCATCGTGCATTGGCCTGCACAGCCGAGTACCAACTTACCGTTAAATCACCACAACCACCAGAACTGGACAAACCAAACTAGCATTTAGTTCCTTGGAATAAGGACTAATATCGCTTGAATGAATCGGTCGTGTTGTGATAATGGAGGTGTTTATATTTTTAGAAGCTAGTTCTTATACTTATTTCACTATGAATTTTAGTTAGGTATAGTGGTATTAGGTATAGAAAGAAATGGTCGGTGTCTGTGGGCGTAAGTTCGTTTCTAGGACACTGCAAATGGTAGAAATCTTCGCCGTTAGCGCGATATATTGCGGTATAATTATTGGGATGGCGCGAAACGCGCTTTGTGAAAGGGATTAGCTCCGTTCTAGTGACTGGAGCGTTGGATTCGCAGTTTCGAAATCGATTTCGATTTTGTTTGTTCTGTTATCGATTAGTTGGATGTTCCTATTTTTGAATCTATAACCTAATAAAATTAATTAATGTTTTTATCGTAAAATTATTATTTTTTTAACGTGGTAATATTCGCGTAAACATGAATTAATTATTTTTTTAATTTAAATTTAAATTTAAATTTATGATCAGTATTTATTAATTTAATTTTGAATTAAAAGTTACTACGTAACAAAACAAAAAATATTTATATAAAAATATTTTTTTGACTGAAAGATGTTGTTACCACGCCATAATATCTTCAAAAAAGAAAAAAATATTTAAATTTAGAATACTCTTTCCAAACTTCTCAATCCATTTGAAATTGGAAAATATTATACTAATGATAGGTTTTTATTGCCAGGAGCTGTCTTTGTACCACTTGTTATTGTATAATTAAATCACTAGAATAACGAGATTTAATATTTTGTGTCTTTACCGACGAGTTCAATGTGGTGCTGCGTGAGATGTTTTCTTTTTATTAGACGTGACGACGATAAGAGCAAGGAGTTCACCTGATAGTAAGTGATACGCTTGCCCATAATGTGACGCTAGTTAAGATTGTACAGTACACCACATTATGCGTGTCTCCTTGAGACGTCAGGTGTTCAATCTCGTTACCGTAGTAATTTCACTAGCATACAGCACCCTTCAAACTGGAACATAATAATCTTTGAACAGTACTGTTCATAGAAATAGGAACTGCGGTGGTACTTACCTAGATGGTTCCCAACAGAGACTTACCACCATTAATAGTATATCTTAACTTGTTGTGGGCTTAATGTTAAGTTAATATTACTCATCTTACTTAGATTTATAGTATAGCTTACATCAATAAAAACCTGAAGCCCTAACGGTCTAGTATCAGTGGTGGTGAGACAAGATGTTCCTGAACAACGGTAGTACCATTAATATGCCAGATTGAAGCCAGATGAAAAATATTTAGGATCTATATCGATCATTAATAGATCTATTATTTTGTATTCATTCATTATTCATAAATCTTTCCGTTTACAGTAAACCTATACAGAAATAAAAGGAGAAAGAATTTTCATTATGTACTTCTTAACATCATCATGGTCTATTTGACTTTTTTCTGTTTCTTTTGAAGATAATAAAAAAAAAATCCGTTAGTAAACAGATGATTAAGACCTGATGGTAATTGATTCAATTACCCATAACATGGCACTGTTTAAAATGGTAACAGCACCACATTGAGTTCGTCGCCTTGAGACGTTAATTATTAAATTTCATTACCCCATTAATTGTACTAGAATACAGCACCCTTCAAACCAGAACACAGTAATATTTGTATATTACTATTTGTGTACTGCAATAGGAGCTGCGGTGGTACCTGATGGTCTATAGCAATGGAGGTATACCACCAGTAAAATTGTTGTATATATGATCGTTAACATATGTCGTAGTTTGAACCTATTAACTACCTCTGTGGTGTAGTTGATAGTAGACTCATCCCTTGTCAAACAGACCCAGCTTTTAAAATTTCAGGGTCACATGTTTTGATGGTGGCAGGGTTCCTGCGGTCCTGCTTGATGGATCATGACCATTATTCATATGTAATATTTAGAATGTTTTTAAGATTTGCCATCTTTAGCGTTTGTGTGAATTTGATATATCTTTATATGTCAGAGTCGAATTATTTATTAAACATATGAACAATAGTTCAGTTATTCAATG
Source organism: Pachliopta kotzebuea (assembly GCA_018246255.1). NCBI lineage: Eukaryota > Metazoa > Arthropoda > Insecta > Lepidoptera > Papilionidae > Pachliopta > Pachliopta kotzebuea. The sequence goes on along the minus strand of DWLS01007231.1, from coordinate 2,151 downwards.
AAAAAAATCTACCAGCCATTCGCAGAGCGAAGGCTTTAGAGCTGAGAAGGGGTGCAAGGAACTCAACAAGTTGTAAAAATTTTTTTTAATAATTTACTTATATATATATACATTTATATGTATATATATTAACTGAGTTATCTCAGTAGTATATATGTAACACAATGTCAAAGATATTATTGTTATTTAAAAATAATTCTGACTATTAAGTTCTATGGGCATCTTCCTTCCCTATGCAAAATGGTTGGTAGATTTTATACAGTCAATTATTGAACTATTGTTCCCATGTTCAATAAAAATTTAATTTTTTTAAATATTTGTATGTATATATACATAAATATATTTTTGTTGTAATTGGAAAAATAATTAGCACAGCCCGTTGAGTTTCATACGCAGCTTCTCAGGTCCAAGACCTTCCCTTTGTGAATGGCTGGTAGTATTTATAGATTCAATAAATGAATGTATTGAATAAAAATTTCAAGTCTAACTTTGATGTACATTTAACTTTATTTTTAAATTAGGAAAGTGACAACTTTAAGATGGAGATCTAAATATAGACTAGTAATTCAACATTGCATTTGCATCACTAATAAATAAAATTAATACATTCAAAACGTTGTTACCATGGTTATATATATGTCAGCCATATAGCATATGCATATGTAAGCCATCAATTGGCATACGACATTCCATTCTGCACGGACGCACACCAAGTAAAGGAAGATATTAATAGGATGTGCACATCTATGAAGGTTTCTTTGTTACCAATGAGCCACCGCAAGCTTATTTTTAATAACTAATATTTGTACCGTGTAAGTCATTTTTGTATATATAGTTTGAGATGATGTTGATTAAAAATTGTTTAGAGGTAATTATATATGTTTACAGGATATGTATTTGTTAGTATGAATTGTTATTAATGAATCTAAGCGCGGTAAGAATGCGGGAATGTTCCAGTGTACCGACGGCCGTTACTCGCGCCGCCGCGATCTCTGGCCGATGCGAACCCGCCCGTTCACAAACTGTATAACCAACATCTTAAACAAATTTTTATATATAATAACACTAGTGGCCCATACAAAATTCTGAAACTTTGAACACCCACAACTCAACAACCCGACCACATACCAACAGAACTCCAACGGCTCTGATCTTATCTAAGCGAGATCTGTCTGTATGACAAATGTTCAGCACCAGCTCCTGCACCTTGTTCTCGAGATTGAAAATTGTAGACGGACAGACGGACGGACGGACATTGTCTTTTAAATAAGAATTGTACATGTTGTACACGTCACATTGAGACGTAGTTTTCTCTCGTTACCCCAATAATTTGAGCATATAGCACCTTTTAAACCGGAACACAATAATGTTTGTCTGCTGCAATAGTAGCTGTTGGTTAGACGGCCTCCTACCAACGGAGACCAGCGCGTTCTCTTCATTCTCTCATCATCATTAAAAACACTATAGCTGTTATATTTATTACCCGAGTAATTTCTCTCAATACAAATGATACATGATTTTTTCATTTAATGACGCGGTGAGCGTTCACCTGATAATAAGTGATACACTTATCCATAACGCGGAGCTGGTTAATATACATCACTACATTGTACCCATAGAGACTTGGGTTTTTAAGTGAAATTACTGGGGTAACGAGTGCCCAAGTAATTTCACTGCTCTAATGTAATAGAGCCGTGATGGTCTAGTGGTTTGAACGCCTGCCTTCCACACTGAGGTTACCGAGTTCGAATCCTGCACCAATGAATTGTTCAATTTATATGCAGTTAGTATAACACCAACTAATATTATCTGTATTAAGACATGTATGAACATAAAATGAAAAAAATCCTTTCCTATTATTACTAGTAATAGCTCCTGTTGAGCTTCACATACTTTTCCGCCAGTAAATTAACATTCAGCTAGTAAGCGAACTCCTTACGTGGTATAAGGGGTCCCATACAACAACTCACGGGACCTTTGCTTTAAGACATATATCAAATCGCGGGGCTGTTAACATTAAAAAACCGTAACATAGTAATGTTCGCTTAGTACTGTTTGTTGTTCGGTATAGTTACATATGGCGGTAGTTGCACCCATATTTTTATTCTCCTCTCCTCGCATCAGCGGGTAGTGGTGAAACACCCTCGCCAA